>JADDON010000292.1:0-90003 GCA_017140175.1 Fusarium staphyleae
TATTAAACTGCGCCTAATAAATAGGCGCTAGATTATTAAGCTTCCTAATAAAGCTAAGTGATAATATAGATATAGGGAAATATTTATAATCTATAAATAGTACTATAAGAGGATAAATAAGAGATTTAGCTAGATATAAAAGGTAGCTATTCTGCCCTTTAACTAAATAGATTATCTATCTTATTCTTATTAACTTATTATATATTTATCTTAAGTCTAAGACTAAGACTTATATGACGATACCTCTTTATATATGGAGTACTCTGTACTGATAATGGATAGATGCAATCAATTAAAGTCGCGTCACGCTGATAGCCCCTCGACGCGCTTGGACGCGTCGCCGTTTCCTCTTAGCGCCCATCACTCACCCCCCACATGTCCGTGCCTTTGCCCTGGCAACTAACTAAAATCTCCCCCTCGATATCGACAATTCAACAGCCAACTAATACTATCATTGGTATATCCACGTGTTGAGTTGAGCAGCGCATCGCGGAGAACAAAGCCAATCCCCTACGCCAAACACCGAGACTCTTTCCGCTCTTTTGCCGCCATGGCTACTCCCAGCGACACTGGTTTCATGATGTCCGATGCCCCCTCGCGGGCTCCCAGGCGCAACCAAGGCTTCCCTTCGTCTTCATCAGCGCGACCACGGGGGCCTCCTTCAGAGAACTTGGGAGCGCCAAGTGACGACGAAGGTGATGGCTTTGCCGATGATCAAGTCCCGCGAAGTTCAAGAATACCCAACACCGCCGACATCTCCCGCGTCGAGGACCGAATTGGCATACTGGTCCAGGAACACTTTGAGTCCTTCATCGAGAAGTGAGCAATCCTACCGAGATGCGCGCCTGTGAGGATATCATGAAGCTAATTGTCCTGTCTTTGATGTCAATAGCTTCGCCGAGGATCCCCTAAGCGCCCCTACACCAAGCGCTCCTACACCCAGTGCCGTTACCACCGACAAGTACTACGTCGCCCAGATCAAGGGCATGCGCACATATGCACTATCCACCTTCTACGTCGACTACAAGCACCTTGCCTCATATGAGAACGGCAGTTTGGCGGATGGTGTTATGCGCCAATACTACCGATTTCTCCCCTTCCTCACTGCCGCCTTGCATAACATGATTGCAAAGTACGAGCCCATATACTTCCGCGAACATCGTCAGCCTACCGCTTCGAGCAACCTTACCACCTCGGCCGCCAGCCATCTTGGCTCTGCCAGCCAGACCGACTCGTCCCATCGTAAGAACGAACATCAGCAGACGGACAAGCTATTCTCCATTGCCTTTTACAACCTGCCCTTGGTGTCCAGGGTGCGTGCCCTCCGAGCCGCCAACATCGGCCAGCTTCTCTCTATCTCGGGTACCGTCACGCGAACATCAGAGGTTCGTCCCGAGTTATCTTTAGCCACATTCGCATGTGAAGCCTGTCGCACCGTGATACCGAACGTCGAGCAGACCTTCCGATACACTGAGCCTACACAATGTCCCAACAGGACCTGTCAGAACCGTGTAGCGTGGCAACTGGATATCCGACACAGCACCTTTGTTGATTGGCAAAAGGTCCGAATTCAGGAGAATAGCTCAGAGATTCCTACCGGAAGTATGCCTCGAACCATGGATGTCATTCTCCGCGGTGAGATTGTCGACCGCGCCAAGGCCGGCGAGAAGTGTATCTTTACTGGTGCTCTGATTGTCGTTCCAGATGTGAGCCAGTTAGGTCTTCCTGGCCTGCGACCGACTGCCATACGCGACGACCGCAATGCGCCGCGAGGAGCCGATGCCGGTGGAAGTGGAATCAGCGGCCTCAAGGCGCTTGGTGTACGTGACCTGACATACCGCCTCGCCTTCCTCGCCTGCATGGTAAATCCAGACACTACCTCAACTGGCCAGTCCGCTGCTAGCGGTGTTGCCGATGTTATCAGTTCCCTGACACATAACGGTACGAATGAAGGGGAGCAAACCGTTGAGGAAGCCCAGGCCGCCGTCCTCGCGTCTATGAACCCCTCGGAGATTGAAGACCTGCGAGCCATGGTCCACGGTGACCATATCTACTCCCGTCTCGTCCAATCTATCGCCCCCATGGTCTATGGTCACGAGGTGGTTAAGAAGGGTCTGCTGCTCCAGCTTATGTCTGGTGTGCATAAATCTACCGCAGAGGGTATGCAGTTACGTGGAGACATCAACATTTGTGTTGTCGGTGATCCTTCCACATCCAAGTCCCAGTTTCTCAAGTATGTCTGTTCCTTTGCACCTCGGGCTGTCTACACCAGTGGCAAGGCTTCATCTGCCGCTGGTCTCACTGCAGCCGTTGTCAAGGACGAGGAAACGGGCGAGTTCACCATCGAGGCCGGTGCTCTGATGCTGGCAGATAACGGCATCTGTGCTATTGACGAGTTCGACAAGATGGACATTGGCGACCAGGTTGCCATTCACGAAGCCATGGAACAGCAGACCATTTCTATCGCCAAGGCCGGTATACAGGCTACCCTCAACGCCCGGACTAGTATTCTCGCGGCTGCCAACCCTGTCGGTGGACGATACAACCGCAAGACGACGCTCCGTTCCAACATCAACATGTCAGCTCCCATTATGTCTCGTTTCGATCTTTTCTTTGTCGTTCTCGATGAGTGCAATGAAAGTGTCGACCGCCATCTTGCAGAGCATATTGTCGGTATCCACCAGCTTCGTGACGAAGCTGTCGAGCCTGAATTTAGCACAGAGCAGCTGCAGCGATACATCCGCTTTGCCAAAACCTTCCGCCCCGAGTTCACTGATGAAGCCAAGGATGTTCTCGTGGAGAAGTACAAGGATCTTCGAGCAGATGATGCACAGGGTGGTGTAGGTAAGAACTCTTACCGAATTACCGTCCGTCAGCTGGAAAGTATGATTCGACTCTCCGAGGCTATTGCCAAGGTCAACTGTGTTGAAGAGATCAGCACGGATATGGTGATCGAGGCATACAATCTCCTACGACAAAGTATTATCTCCGTCGAGCACGACGACGTTGAGATATACGATGAGGAGACACAAGAAGACGGCGAGACTCTTCTCCGCGCTGCGAATGCTGCCTCTGGCCATGACCAAGAGGGCGACTCGCCCATGGCGGAGGAAGAGGAACAGCAGCCTGACCGTAGCAGCGCCGTGCCCGAGAAGCGAAAGCACACCATTACCTACGATGACTACATCAAGATGGTCAACATGATCGTCCAGCGAGTCAACGATGACGAGAGCGGCAGCGGTGAGGGCGTCAATGGCGAAGAATTGGTGAACTGGTATCTCGAACAGAAGGAGGATGAGCTCCAAGGCGAGGAGGATTACCACCGTGAAAAGGCCCTGGCCAACATGGTGCTCAAGAAGATGGTCAAGGTAAGCTATATACACATTCCCTGTCATCGACACGACACTAACATGCGAATCTCAGGAAAATATCCTCATGGCTCTGCGCGGCGAAGGTCTCACGGACGGCGATGCAAGCTCATCAGCCGCTCAGATCATTTACGTCCTGCACCCCAACTGCGCCGTGGAGGAGTTTTAGCTTCTCTCATGCTGTGGAGAAAGACACAATAGGGGTTGGTGAGCGGATGGGTAATAGTATGCATGTCATGATATAACGCCTTGGGGGAAGGGCGTTTTGGAGTTGGCGATATCACGAACGCAATCTGTGGGCATCTTGACTTGACTTATGAGCGACTTGATATCATGGACGGGAGGGCTATAGATGGACAAAAACCTTGTGAAAGGACTGAAGAGGCACTTGCGTATTAGTATCACAAGTGATATACACGGTCAACAAGTTAGATTGATTGGCCATGTATATTTATTTATTATCAATGAATCAGTTAAACGTCTCGACAGTCAGCGAGACGTTAGTGTACCACGGTTAAGTGACAGAAGCCGGCGACGTCCGCGAAATTTTGTATGATTGATCAACCCTCTGCCTAACAGAGCCTGATATGCACTCGATGCTCAATCGATGTGTGGAAGCTCCAACAGTTCCTATCATCATAGCCATCCCCCTCTGTCCTCAGACCGTCTGATCCGGCTCCGTCATACACAGAATAAAGTAAAAGCTCTTCCACCATCGCAAATCCAAACTGAACAAGCCAAGAAAAGAAGAGTTTCAGGCGCCGTTGTCCACCAAGGCTCTCTCGTCGTGGAAGAGAAAAGACGCACGAATACATTTCGTCTGTAGAGATATCAAGGGGGTTTTTCAAGATATTATTGTCGAGGGCCAGAATATGCTAGGATTACAGCCGCCGAGGCTGGAAGCAAGCCTCGCCAGGCTGCGTTCAGATCGTGGATAGGGCTGATTAGAATGTTTTGTGAAGAAGAAGAGGCAGAGAGCTGAAGACAAGGTACATTATGCTGACTGCAAGGCGGCAACAAGCAGAGAAACCCAAACTTTGAAGTAAACGAATCTCCTTGCAAGCGTTAAGAAGGAAGCTATCCTCAACACAAATGTTGACATGGACATGACAAGAGTACAGGGCCATTGCATCGGTGGAGTAAAGTAGAAAGGCACAGGATGCTCTGCTAGTATTATGTAGTAGAATCGCTCAAGTTGATATCGTGCACGGCGTCTTAATATCCACGCAACTCCCTGCCGCTTCCGTCTGATCTCTAACTAGACAACGAAGCAGGGTTAGTAGAGCCTCGGCTCCAATTATCAGACCCTCGACTGCGGTAGCTACCGCGACCTCCGCGGCCAGAGAGCGCCGAGTGCTCGCCGCGCGAGCTCGACACGTCTCGCTTACCTCCTCTTCTTTCATGCCCCGAACCCCGGGGCCTGGGGCTGGGCCGACCTTGTGAACCCCCTCGGCCACCTCGGGTGGCGGAAAAGGGAATGGTCACAATCCTTGGCTGTGCCATGCCAGGGAACTGGACCTTCATAGCGCTTCCGCCGCCTACTACATCAGTAGGGAAGTAATAGGGCTCCCTATCGGCTGGCTGAACCATGAACTTCCTCGGCAAAGGCTTGTTTTGTGCCAATGCTGGCTGCCACGCTGCCTCGGGTGCCTTGTGGGGCACTCTGATCTGGGGTAGCGAGCCCATCTCCTGCTCCTCAAAACACTCCTCAGCCATAGGCTTGGTAATAGGGGACAAGCGACCTTTGCTCACTTGGGCTGAAGTGCTAGCTCTTGGTAAAGACACCGTGGCGGAGTCCTGATGGGTAACATAGTCTAACGCGCTTTTACTGGCTGGATCCACGCCAATCGATCTCTGGGGTGGTGACTTCGCACCGTTAAGGAGGCTGTTGATGCGGTTTTGCCACTTCTCCTGAGTTGCTTCACCGGCCGTCAGAGGGACGCGATGAGGACTGAGAGGAGCCCGGGTAGGATCTTTGAAGGGTGGCGGGTTGGCCCATCCAAACTGCGGGCGAGCTGGTGGGGCTTGTGGTGAAGTCATGGTCGGCGGTAGCTTTACGATCGGGTGCGGCTTAGGAAGCGAGACGTGAGGGCGCATTACGTCCCCTTCGTAAGCCGGATGTCCCTCCATTGTAGGCGGTGGGGGTGTGGGTGACTTGGACCGCGAAGGCTCAGCTTGGGTTGTGTTGTCGTTACGAGAATCCTTCATAGGGAAAAATCGGGACCCGCGCCCTTGTGGTGCTGTTCCTTTACCAGTCTGAGATAGGATAGAGTTACCCCCGGCGCCAATCACACCAGCGGTATTGGCGGGAGGTACGAGGTCTTCCGACGAAGGTATAGTCTTCAGATCATCTCCCGGAGACCTCCAAGGGCCCACTGGGTGTGCTTGATGTTCTGGCTGACCGTGAGGCCCAGCGAGGCGTCGAGTACCATCACCGGGAGCATGGACTGGACGCCAGGTATCCTTGATAGCCGGTTGAGCATCCTCGATCGTCAAGCCACGTTCGGCAAGCTGGCGTTCGCGCTCGGCTCTCTCAGTCATCCGAGTAGCGCTCAGCTTCCTGTCACTTTCGCTAACCGCAGCAACCCATTTGTTAGCAGAATCGGGTGCGGGGGTAGTATGAGGACCATGGGAGCCATAGCGTGAAGCTCCAGACCCAATAGGAGCCGGAGGTTGAGGTCGACCTTGCGAAGGCTGTCGGGCAACACTCGGAGGGGCAATGGGCGCCGGTCCTTTGGCACTCTGTGAGGTCGCGCCGCCGTCCGTGGGCAAGCGTCCCAGATCGATAGCGAAGGTGCCATTCCCGAGACCCCGGTCATTATTTGGAGAGCCCCAGACATTACGAATGGGCGGTTGAGACCCTGCGCCCCACGATGAGACGACTCGCTCTTGTCGGGAGGCAGCCGCTCCCCAGAGGTCAGTAGATTTGGCCTCCTGGCCGTGAGATACACGTCTCGTAGCCGGCGTGGACACCTGAGAATGGTTGGCAGGATTCGCCATGGTTTCAGGCTCCGATACCTGCTGTCGAGCAAGCGGCGTATGTGTTGACCTGTCAGTCTCTGGTTGTGACTCCATAGTGGATTCAGTTGAAACCTTGCGTTGTTGAATCTGAGTCGGCTGGCTAGCATCGTCCGACTTTGCTGCCTCTTTCTTATCCGTCTTTTTTTCAGGAGCAGGCCCAAGAGCGTCCAGTTTCTTTTGTATGCGCTCCCGCCGCTCAGCTTCCTCGCGGGCCTCTTCCTCTTGACGTCGTTTCCTAGCCAACTCAATACGTTCTCGCATCAGTTTCTTCTGGTACTCAACCTCATCGACTGCGGGTTGCAGCGGCGGAGGAGGCCCAGATACTGGTTCTGAAGGAGGACCAGCTTGTTGAGGAGCTGCGAAGGTAGCGCGAGGGGACGCGCGCGGCATCCAGCCGGGCTGTTGTTGGCCCCTCGGCTGACCATGTGCTGATACTGAAAGATTTGGCGATACAGGACTATCAGCGGAGACTGAGCCCGCAAAAGATGGCCTACGGACGCCGGGCAGGTCAGGGGGTGCCATTTGGCCCTGGCCCTCATTGCCCTTGTTCATGCGCTGCATGAATGAGCCACTTCCGCCACTGACATTGGATGAACCGCGACGTCTGCTGAATGGGGCCTCCTGGGAAACCCTATTCGTTTGGAATGCACCAGATGGCTCAGCGGGATGATCTGATTGAGTCGGTCGCTGCAACAAGGAGGGGTGCTTAGGGTGCTGCTCCATTCTCAGGGAACCACGACGATTGTCAGGCGCAGGTTCATATCGTCCTGAGTGGGAGTTGTATAGTTCCCTGTTGCCATGATTTGGACCGTCTCTCCAAGCAGAACGGTTAAAATCGTCGGCTGCTATTTCTTTAGGTGGAGGTGGAGGCATGCCCCTGAATTGCGACGAATCCCGAGCCGATGGTCGAGCAAGCTGTGCTTGTTCCGTAATAGGAGATGCCTTATCCATAGCTGGGAGAGTTGCCCAGGGAGACTTCACAGGTGTTGGAGGTGCCGGAGGCTTCGCAACGAGTGTGGGCTTGTCTTGTAAGCCACTTTTGAGGACTAATCCCTTCCCTTGGGCAAGGTTGCTCGATTTTGTCAGAGGAGAGCCAACCGAAACAGGCGGAGCGGGAGATCTGGGCTTATCAAAAACCTTGCCTCTGGAGACGACAGAGCCATCGGCGGAGCCTGCAGCAGGAAGCTCGCCTGGAGGAGGATGTTCGCCTGGGGGAGGGTGCTCGTCTGAATGAGGAAGGGTCGTCTTCGTACCATCTCCCCAGGTAATGGCTTCAGGGGCCCAGTCGTCATCATCATCGTCTATGTCAGCCCATTTATTCTGACCCTGTACTTCGTCCTCGTTTAAGCGACTAGCCATGTGGATTCCGTACTTCTTCAGCTCCTCGTCAGTAAATTTCTTAGGCTCGGGGGCAGGTACGGCTAAATGTCCGAGTTAGCGATACAACGACAGGTTTAGATGCACAAGTCATGACACGTACGTCGATTCTTGTTCCAAACAGCGCTAGCATCAGGCGCACCACCCGGTTTTCCTCCATTCACGCCACCAGAAAATCGGGGAGAGGAGTCGCGGGTGCTGCTACCAGTCTTTGCTATGAGTCGAGGCCTCGAGGAAGACAGAGTCGCAGAGGTGGTGGGAGGGGTGCTAGAACCGGCGGGTGGTTTTTCGGCGGCCTTGACCGAAGCGCTGGTGGTATTCGCCTTGGCTGCGAGAAAGGTTTTATTGACGGAGACGGCCTTGAAGGTGGCTGGTTTCTTAATGGAGGAACTTGTACGGCCATGTCCCTTGTCGCCATCTTTGCTCTTCGAGCCGTCGGCCTTTGATGCCTCTGTGTCTGAACCTCCACTGGCACTAGCATCGGCAGAATTGAGCTGGTCCTCAACGTTTGTGATGTGTTTATTCTCAATATCATCGTTGCCGGCACTGCCATTCAAATTCGAGCGGACGGAGTCGACATTATGAGCGTCGGGCGCCTAAAGTTTCGCAAGGGGAAGAGTCAGTCAAATGTCGAACACGCATGACCGTATGATACCAAACAAGCAATTAGCGCAATTAGCCACAACCGGAGAGAGCAAGCCGTCAAGGCGGAGCTTGCAAAGGCAACGTTGTCACGGCCAGGTAGCAGGCGGTAGCAACGTACAGGCTGAGACTGAGAGGCAGTGGCATCGGCAGCTTTATCAAAGGCAGCCTCTGTTGCCATCATACGTCGTGGAAATGCGCCGTTCGTGGGGGTAAGCGAAGGAAGCCCTCGTGACAGAGTTTTACTGTCGAGTATCGCTATATTTTCGTCGGACCAGCGCTCGAAGACTGCAACAAGGATCTTGGGTGTTTGCCTATGGAAAGGCTGCGACAAGTAACAGCGGGCGGGGAGAGCGTCGCGGAGGAAGAGAGTGACTTGGTCTCGATATCGAGAAGATCCGGACTGTGGAGCCGATGGTCGTGCTTGGCGCGGCGTAGCCTATATCGCGAAATTGAGGCGAGAGGGCGGAGGGGAGTATGCACAAACACCAAAGTGCGAAGTTGTCAGTTGTGAGATGTAAGGTGAGGTCTCGAGGTACCCGGAGTAACTGCGGCTGATGGGTTTGGTGATGTGGAAGGCAGTTTTGAAGCGGGGCTGGATTGGGCTTAGCGCTGGAATTGGGCTGGAACTGCTCAGGTACGTACACAGGACCCTGCAGGCTTGAGTTATCCCAGTTGTCAGCTGGCACGCCCTGGCCTTAGCCCCAGCTCTCTCAGGGCCATTTCAACGGCTGAAATGACTTTGTCGGCGTGGCACTCAGGGATCAGAGACGATCATTGATACTATACCTAGTAGTGGTGGTAGTAAGATAATGTTAGATCTTGCAGGCCGTTACAAATCCAGCGTACAAACATGTCCCAATTACCGTTTACCCTGAGGCGTTTGCCGAACACCCATGGTTCTTATCCGTACAGGCACCATCATCATCTACAGCACCAACGGCGGCTAGACTAGGCCTCGCCAACATAACACAAAAGGTCTGTCAATGTGAATAAGATAGTAAGCATTCCTTTGGACTGATGACCTATTGAGACTGAACAAATATAACTGCCGAGGCTCGATCAATCGGAGTTTCGCGTAATGAGCAGAGACGAGCTTCTTCGCCCTCGGCCGACCATCGGAGTGAGTTAAGAGCTCACAAAGTAGCATCCAGCATGACGCTAGGTTCAATGAAACATGGTTCAGCTATTATCAGTCCCAAAGAGCATCATATCGGATATGGCAGATGGGTATGAAAGTTGATCCTTCAAGATAAAGGATCGAGGGAGTGCTCGAATTCTATCAACATCAAACATCCACAAAGCAAGCATCAATACAACCAAAGAGTGAGACCACAATCAATCATCACAAAGCAACATGTGGGTTCCCATACTTAAAGATAATGTGACATCACTTGCTTGTTAGAGATACATAGGGAAGCCAAGGCGCGTGCTCGACCGCGAAGTTTCCAGAGCTTTATGTACACGACCTCCACCCCCTCTCAGAGAATGAACCGGCTAAGCCATCTGACTCCCATCACAGCTTAGTGGGCGTTGTTCTTGTGGTGGCCTAAGATTTTGTCCAAGTCAGCATACAAAGGGTCCCGATGCTCCGAGATGAGAATACGTACGCAGGTGGAAGTAGTAGTTCTGAGCGTAGCCAATGCCCACAAGGAAGACAATGGCGTGAATGATAGCTATAAGTAATCGCCGTCAGTATTCGATATAGATTGTCCGAGTCTCAGGAACAAGGTATCCGTACGCTTAGCAGAAGGGTTCTTGCCAAAGTGCTTGGCCTGGTATCGGCCGAGGAGACCCTTAGCCTTGACCTCGGGAGCAGCACCTCGGGGGAGTTTCTCGTAGAAGCTGACGACACGCTGCATGCGGATAGCATCAGGGGCACCGCCAATGGCCTGTGTTTGATCGAAACATGTCAGTCCCCATGTTCCATAGCATTAAGATTACCCGTATCGATCGAAACGGCGCATCGTCAAATGTTCCCTTCCATCATTCATCCTCCGGAATCGGATTCGAAGCTTTGTGGGGGAGTGAAAGCTCCATCGTTGGGCGTACCTTGGGAGAAGCGACCTGTTTAGGAGATCCGGTGTTAGCAGCGGAAGCAATCGGAGCACCGGCGGACCTTGCACCCATAACCGAAGGGGCTCACCTTAGGGGGAATGAGCGTCGAGAGCGCTCGGCGGGTGACGAAGCTCATGATGTCGGTTGTTCGGGTAATGAGAGACTCGAGAATTGCTCAATTGCCGCGATGGTCCGTCGAGAGTCTGCGTGACGCTCAATTGCAAGGGCTGGGAATGAAGTGGGATTTCTGTCGAGATGTTTAGTCCCGCCAGGTTCAGGTTCTTGCCGAAAAGCACTCGTCCGCATCGCCGGCGAAATGTTGCTCCGCGCCAGCCAATGAGCGCATTACTGTTCCAGGTTGCTTGACTTCGAATATCGCCCAGCCCACCGTCAATCACTCAAGAAGCGAACAACAATCTACACCCGCCGACGTCGCCAATCGAAGCCATTGCGACGCATCATGGCCTCCCTTCGATCCCTGACCGCGGCTCGCCTGCTTCGAAGCGCCGTCGCGCCCCGAGTCGCCCTCTCTGCCGCTCCCCGACGATTCCAGAGCACCGCTACCCAGGATTCCATCACCCAGTCTTCCGGCACTGTCCCGGCTCCTGTAACCAATGAGCCTGACTACGATATCCAGGCCGACAAGGCCACATCGTACGAACCCTCGATATTTGTTTGATGGACGGAAAACAAAGATAGAAGTGCTGACCCCGTGCCAGCACCTATACTCCCGTGCCCAAGGCCCTCCAGGATGGCAGCGAAGAGATTCTCCCTGCTGCCACTATTTCGGGCGCCCCCATGGAGCTCCAGGCCCGAACTGTCCGGTACGTTTGATGCTGTGAAACAGTCCGACCAAGTTTCGACAATGTCTTCAATTCTGACAAGAAGTACAGTATCTACCAGGAGTCCAAGCCCGCAACTCAGTCCGGCACCTGGCGTGCTTCGCGCTGGCGGATGGATTGGGATATTCTCCCCAAGGGTCACCGATGGGAGAACCCTCTGATCGGATGGCAGTCTTCGGGTGACTTCATGCAAGGCACCCATATCAACTTCAAGACCAAGGACGATGCCATTCATTTCGCCGAGAAACAGGGCTACGAGTACTTTGTCCAGGAGCCCAACTCGCGCAAGATCGCTCCTAAGGCATATGCCAATAACTTCCTGTACTCTGCCAGGAAGCTCAAGCACATCAGGACGAAATAGACAGCTCGATCCTGCGGACATGTACATACTGTGTTTAGGCTCAATGGCATTTTCTTTTTCCATAATCCATATTTCATCCGCCGACAGGGACACTGGTTTAGACGATTGACTTGCATCATAGACAAATTCAGGTGTGACCGAGGTATCTGTTCATTCCCTCTATGAACATCTGGGCGGCTTGCGCTACGTTATATTGTGGTATAAACCCAATGTCCTGTCAGAACGCCGTGTAGATACTCTACCATCAAATCCTTCCACCAGGACTTTCCCCAACGCCAGGCTGAATCGAAATGAGAACATGAAGCGCTAACTAATCAAAAATCAAACTCTCCCAAATCCTTGTCAGACACTACAAGGTATCAAGTCGTAATCATAGGCTCATGGCCATTCTCTGTTTGCGGGAGCGGTCTGCTAGGACTGCCCGGTTCTTCACCGTTGAGACCAATATCAAGGCGATCAGGAAGATTCTTGCGCCTATCCCGGGCTGTATTTTCGGCCCAGACTCGCATCCTCACTAGTTGGCGGATGGCTGCCTCGCGTCTCTGGGACTGCCTTTCCAGGATAGCCCGGTTGACGTTGTCTGCCACCTCCCGGCGCAGGTCAGGCTGCAAAAGTGCTGAAAGTTGAGGCTCAAGCGAGTCTGAAGGGAACAACAAGAGCGCCATGGTTCTCTCTAAGTCCTCGAGGAACTTGGGGTTTGTTGGTGCTCTTGGGCCCAATTGCTCTGTGGCAAACTTCAGTGCGGGTTGAATATCACCACCAGAAGCATTGCATGTACGAATAAGTTCGACAAGTTGAAGTCGCAACAAGGCAAAGTGTAACGCCTTATCCTCGTCCAAAATCTAGGAGGCCAAGTCAGTACTCGGATGGTGTACGGGTAATGTGCACTTGGAGAAGGGTATCAAGGAAAGGCAATCATAAAAAAGTGGTTGTTTCTCATCAAAGACCCGAAGGCGCTATGAGTGGTGCATGTAAAACTCGTGTTCTAATCATGTTGGGTAACTTATGGATGGGTGAATGGACAAGTCGTACCTCAGGGTCGAAATCATTCAAGGTTTCTATGGCAGTCTGGATATTACCTCCGTGAATGCTATTCTGGATTTCTTGTCTAGCAAGGATTGAAGCGCCGTCTTGATGAGGCTGCAAGTTGGCCTCTTTCGAGAAGTTTGCGGCAGCATTGGGATATCCTTCCATGGTAAGATAATCCAAGATCAAAGCGTTGATATCACTATGAGGCTCATTAGCGCTTGCAGATATAGGTCCGAGCAGCAAAAAAAGGAGTATAGAAGGTATGTTCAGAAAAAGAAGATTGATATCGTGTTCTCCGCATTATATTCTAGGAGAGATTCCCATTGATATAGCGATCATCATATTACCGTTGCCAGTGGAAGAAAATGGGTAAGGGGTGATGGTACCTTTTGGGCGACTTGACGTCTTCAACACGGCTGTCAAAGGCATGCTCGACGGGGGTTGCTGTGGAAGCGGACGACGGCTAGTTCGTGGATTAACTTCTGTCCCAATCGCCTAAACCGTGACTCGGCAGTGTCGATATAGCATACCATCTTTCCAGGTGATTATATCGCAAGACCAGCTCGGACGATGCAAGAAAGCTCCGCTGACCAGTCAATCAATTAAGATGAGTAGAAGAAGCCGTAGCCGAAAGCAGGCTGACGGAAAACGATTCAGGGCATGGGGAGCCAGAGAAGAGATCCAGCCTCTATACCTGGGTACTCAACAACAGTATTTGACAGAGCTGAAAGCTGATGTGAAAGGGAAGAAGAAAAAGGTTGATGAGAGGTGGAGGAGAAGAAAAGGTGATTGGGGGGGCTGAAAGAAAAGAAGTGAGCGTGGGTTCGTAGCCGCATGACGGGGCCCGACAGCCAATCAGGGTGACTGGCGGCTGATTCACGGCGAGCTTTATGCCCTGAAGCTGCCTCAGGACCCAATACTTGGCTTGCCCCACTGGCGAGCTCAAAACGATTGCTTCTGGAGAGGTAAGCTCCTGTCCAGGTGCCGAGGCAACCAGTTGTAACCAGGGACGTTTTGCCTCAAAAGTGGCTTGCCAGTCAAGGTAAGGTAACTTGGTGAATCATATCTTGTCGCGTGCGTATATCAGTACCTAGCTGGAGCCTATCTTGTAGGCCAGAAACACCGAATGTGGTTCAAAGGCAATGCTAGCAAAAGATGCGGTAAGACAGCATCGTTGTCATGCGACATCACAGCATCTACTCCGACGCAACATCAACGTTTCTGCCAAGCCACGTATCATCACAGATCCAAGGTGGCATTAGGCATTAGGCTAGAGGTGCGATGCTTATCTGAACAGAGGCTGAAAACAGCTTGGATCGTTGCGGAGCCTGCGCCGTCGGCCATTACCGCGTGTTCATGTGTGAGGAGTATGTATCCCTGAAGCGGTTGATCGTCAACATCAGCAGTGCCCAAATTGATTCTTGCTTTCTTCTTTCTCCTTTATACATCCTCTCACTCGCTCGTAGAGGAAGTCATTGCCAGCACTGGGCTTTGTCTGCTCTTGTCGATAACTACTTGTCCTTGATAATCACCACCGACGATTACTCCGTACCCTCTTTAGCATTGGTGGATCTCACAGGAGACAGAGGCTCGTGCTCAATTCTCTTCTCCACCAACACCAGACTTCAAATCCTCCAATTCAAATCTTGAGGGCGTCCAGCACCAGCTTGTGGACATTGCAGGGCTAGTTTTCAACTAAGAGGACGCTGGCGATTGTCTACTATTTGAGAAGAAAATTCCCAGGGAATTTACTTCTTTGTTTCGCTTCCTCGTCATCACAGGTGACCTCATCGAGAACTAGCCATCGCAATGTCCGCTTCTGCAGTACCACAAGGTGAAGGCGGACTCGAGAGTCATGTTACAGTCCAAAAGCGAGCCTATTACTCGCCTCCTTGGGCTGATGTTAGCATTATTGGCGTCGCCGGAAGCTCTGGATCGGGCAAATCGACTTTATCGCAGGCCATTGTCAAGAAGCTAAACTTGCCATGGGTCGTCATCCTATCCATGGTATGAAACCCCAGGTTTGTATGTTCGACAATTGACTCATACTTTAGCCAGGACTCTTTCTATAAGACGTTAACCCCCGAGCAATCTAAGCTGGCCTTTTCCAACGAGTTCGACTTTGACTCCCCAGATGTAGGCCATTCTGAGCTTTGTTGTAGCCCGCTCTATCAGAAGGGAAGCTGATCAGATTGTCTACACAGGCCATAGACTTCGATGTCTTGGTCGACAAACTTCGGGATCTCAAGGCCGGGTGGGTACCTCCATTGAGCCAAACTCTTACTATTAAATGCGACGAGCTACTGACAACAGGTTTGCGACATTTACAGAAAGCGGGCTGAGATTCCTGTCTACTCTTTTGCCAAACACCAGCGGCTGGACCGCACAACCTCGATTTACTCGCCCCATGTCCTCGTGCTGGAGGGTATTTTTGCACTATATGATCCCCGGGTTTTGGAACTGCTCGATATGGGTGTATGTTGAGACAAGCTCCTGTCCTCTCGGCTGGCTTTAGTCTAATACCTGCGCTAGATCTACTGCGAAGCTGATGCAGACACATGCCTCTCACGAAGGCGTAAGTCCTGGGATGAATTGTCTCTTCGTGCTCGGTACTGAAAATCGTGTACAGTTGTTCGTGACGTGCGAGAGCGTGGTCGGGACATTGAGGGTATTATCAAGCAATGGTTTGGATTCGTGAAGCCAAACTTCGAAAAGGTATTACCAAACTGTGCATGAGCATGAAGAGTTACACGAGCTAATGCAGGTTCAGTTCGTTGAACCTCAGCGCAAGGTAGCCGACCTGATCGTACCGAGAGGAATCGAAAATAGGGTTGCGCTTGGTGAGAATCATCGAATATGTCAGTATCATATAATGCTAATGTTATCGAGAAATGATGGTTCAGTTCGTTGAGAAAAAACTATTCGAAAAGTCACGTCACCATCGAGAGGCTCTATCCCGACTCGAAGCGGCAAGTAAGGATTCGTTGCTCTCTAATCGGGTTGTGGTCCTCAACGACACACCTCAGCTCAGATTTATGAACACTATCCTTCAAGATATCGATACTTGTCCGGAAGATTTCATATTCTACTTTGACAGGCTTGCGAGTCTCATAATCGAACAGTAAGAAGCCCGTTTGTTGAAGTTGAGATCTGCTAACAACGATCAAGGGCACTTAACAATGTTCAGTTTAAGGCTGCGACAATCGAGACGCCTCAAGGTCATAAGTATCAAGGTCTTGTATCCAAGGGTGAGGTCTGTGCCGTGATCGTTCTCCGCGGAGGATCGGCATTTGAGCCTGCACTGCGAAAGACGATCCCTGACTGCCGCACGGGCCGATTGCTCATCCAATCCGACTATTCGACGGGTGAGCCGGAGCTGCACTACCTTCGGCTGCCAGACGATATCGCACATCAGGAGAGTGTTTTGCTTCTAGACACCCAGATGGCAAGTGGAGGGGCGGCGTTGATGGCGGTACAGGTTCTGGTAGACCACGGAGTGGCACAGGAGCGTATCGTGCTGGCGACGTACTCGGCGGGTAAGGTCGGTCTTCACAGGTTGACGTCGGTTTTCCCGGACATCACGGTGGTAGTATGCAACATGCTTGATTACCAGCAGCAACGATGGGTCGAGCGAAGATATTTCCGTTGCTGATTGTCCATCATACTATACAGAGGTGTCTAGTTAACACTCGGAAGTACTATAGAATATACAATATCTATCTGTATATGGTGTTTGTTGAAGATGAGAGTGGGCATAAGTGTTGGGGGTACTAATTAGATGCCATGTAAGTCCTTACACAGACATGGTCGGCCTCAAGCACATGATTAACATTGGCAGCGAACAGACAGAATCAGCACGTCCGATTACGTGTTCAGCACCTGTGTCCTGACTTGATCAGCATCTCCAACCAGGCAAGGACCCACGAAACGGCGCATCCGGCAACCAGCAACATTTTAGTTAACATTAATGAGCCCACCTTGAAGGGGACCTTCGGCTGTATTTGGCGCAAGACCGAGCTTCATGGCCGATGGATCCGACAGGAAGTAAAAGATATCAATCTGCAGTGATAAAACCCATCATCAATGACGAAGAAAAGTGAAGAGAATGATAGTGACATGCATTTCCTATCAAATCTAGGAAGTGCCAGGATTTTGAAGCTGTGGTGGAGTCGCCGATCGTCGGTGCCATCGCCAAGATTTCGCTGGTGATGAAAGGGCGGCTCTAGTTAACCATGACGTAGCACGTAGGTTGCCTTGCTGTCGGGAGGTACGGCAGGTACCTCAATCTTCCACATCTAGAGCTCTAACTAATACCTGGGCGTCTCCGTACCTATGTAGGTTAGACGGCAAGCTCGGGTACCTGGGGCCTCTATACAAGGTACCTTTTGTCTTGCAAGCAGTTTGTGCCAGGCTTGACTTGGTCAATTTCCCTGCACTACTTTTTCAACTTCACATCGTCATCTCCTCTTCTCATTCTTCTCCTACACCTCTTTTCTGTGTAGCAATACATTGACCTTCGCCGGCTTCAGCATTTGATTCTACCACGGCATGTGTAGCTCGAGCTATCCTTGAATCTCCTTCCTAAAGTCTCACCACTTTAAAGGCGATCAACTCCAAGTTTCCACGCCCTTGGCGCAATCATGCCCGTCTCTTCTCTCTTGGCCGCGCGACTGGCTCGTGCTGGACGTACCAAGACCATCACCAGTTCTCGCTCCATTGTACCATCTGTAGCACCCCGTCCGCTCTTCTCGGCGCAATCACGACCCTTTGTTAGACTTTCTGGCGCTTCGCCCTCCATAATCAACCGATCCCAAGTCGCCGGCCGAGCCACTCGCCAATTACATCCGCAATTCTTCGTGCGCGCGCTCTCAGGAAAGCCGTTGCCTCAGGGAAAATCGTGGATACTTAACTTTTGCTTTCGAGCAGCCGCCTGGGTGGGCATCTCAATCTCAGTGATTGGTGTTGGAGTAATTGGTTTCTTCATCTATGATGCCTCTACCTATTTCGAGCATCCCCACCAAAGCGATCTCGACGTCTCAACAATTGCCCTCCAGCCCCGACGCGGCGGCTCAAAGAACCTACCCATCGCCGAGGTTTACATTGACGAAGAAGACTCCGAGGAGAAGCGACGTCTCAAAGATAAGCCACGCCTTGTTATCCTTGGTGGCGGTTGGGGCGGAGTTGCCCTCCTCAAGGAACTCAATCCGGACGACTACCATGTTACCGTTATCTCACCTACCAACTATTTCCTCTTTACCCCGATGCTTCCCTCAGCCACGGTCGGTACCCTTGAGCTACGGTCACTTGTCGAACCTATTCGACGCATTTTAAGCCGCGTTCATGGACACTTCATTCGCGCTAGAGCCGATGATATCGATTTCTCTCACAAGCTGGTCGAAGTATCGCAAAAGGACGCCCAAGGCAACGACGTTAGATTCTACGTGCCCTACGACAAGCTCGTTCTTGCAGTTGGTTCAGTTACCAATCCTCATGGTGTCAAGGGTCTAGAGAACGCATACTTCCTCAAGGATATCAATGATGCGCGTAAGATCCGAAATCAAGTAATCCAGAACCTGGAACTGTCTTGCCTCCCCACAACATCAGATGAGGAGCGCAAACGGCTTCTCTCATTCTGTGTCAGTGGTGGTGGTCCTACAGGTGTCGAGTTTGCTGCCGAGCTGTCCGACCTTCTGAACGAAGACTTGACTCGATACTTTCCCCGACTCCTGCGAAATGAGATTTCAGTTCATCTCATTCAAAGCCGTGGCCACATTCTCAACACCTACGACGAGACTGTTTCTAAATATGCTGAAGAGCGATTTGCCCGTGATCAGGTTGATGTCTTAACCAACGCCCGAGTCAAGGAGGTTCAGCCCGACAAGATTATATTTTCGCAGAAGCAAGAAGACGGCACCACTGTCACTAAAGAGCTACCTATTGGGTTCTGCCTGTGGTCTACTGGTGTATCGCAGACACAATTCAGTCAAACGCTCGCTAATCAGCTGGGCGATTCGCAGACCAATCGACATGCTTTGGAGACCGATACTCATCTTCGTCTGAATGGCTCGCCGTTAGGTGATGTGTACGCTATCGGTGACTGTGCTACCGTTCAGAACAACGTGGCCGATCACATAGTCACATTCCTCCGCACCCTTGCCTGGAAACGCGGCAAGGACCCTGAGACACTGCAGCTATCCTTCAATGACTGGCGCGATGTTGCCAACGATGTCAAGAAACGCTTCCCTCAGTCAATCAATCACCTCAAACGTCTTGACAAACTCTTCAAAGAGTTTGACAAGGACAAGTCTGGCACACTTGATTTCAACGAGCTCACCGACCTACTACGCCAGATTGATAGCAAGCTCACTTCCCTGCCCGCTACGGCACAGCGTGCTCACCAGCAGGGACAATACCTTGCTCGCAAGTTCAACCGAATATCGCGCGTGACCGAGGGTCTACGAGCCAACGAGATCCGAGAGGGCGATGTTGATGCCGCTGTCTACAAGGCTTTCGAGTACCATCATCTGGGCAACCTGGCCTATGTTGGCAACTCTGCCATCTTTGACCTCGGCGATGGCAAGAGTATCGCCGGCGGGCTCTGGGCCGTATATGCCTGGCGTTCCGTTTACTTTGCTCAGAGCGTGAGTCTGCGGACTCGTCTTCTGATGGCTATGGATTGGACCAAACGAGGTCTATTCGGCCGAGGTTCGTACTATTGCCGTTACCGCGATTGCTCCATTGCTGACCCTGCTACAGATTTGATGAGTTTCTAATGTTGTTTTGTAAGCATGTTGATTTTAGATCTTAAGGCGTTAGAGCAGAGGAATTGGTGTTTCAGAGAATCACTGCAAAATCATAGTAGACAAGATTTTGGAATGAGTTACTAGATCTTTAGAGTCTGTATTTTGATGAGACGGCCAGATTTCTTTACGAAATTCAGTGATATACACGGATTTAATTGTTCGAGGGAGCAAAAGTCAATATTATTTTCTCGCTAAGTCTCAGCAATCGTCTAACTTAGAGTCTATCATATCATAAAGTCCTTGTACGTCCACTTCTCCGTGTACTTGCGCTTGGCTTGCTTCTTGAACGGGATGTGCCTCCTGCTCTCGACCTTGCCGCGCACCAGCATGCTTCTGTAACGGTCCCGAAGGAGATTGCCCTCGGGCTTGAGCAGCCGCAGCGACTCCTGCAGCTCATCAGGGAGAACAAGCTCGAGATCCCGCTCGGGGAGCTTGTACTTGCCGAGTCGCTTGCGCCGCAGCTTCTCTTGGCCAAGCTCCCCCATCGAGTCGTCTGAGTCGTCGGCGGGGATGACGGCCTTCTCACGGTCCCTACCTTCGACTTCTTCGGCGATCTCCTTTATGCGCTGCTCCTGGCGGCGCTGGGCTTTGATGGCGGCTTTGTGTTTTGCGAGACGTTCGTCCTCCTTGCGGCGCTTGATGCGGTTGCGCTGGGCTTGCGTCTTCCTCTGCGGGCGCTTGGCGGATAGCTTGTCGTCCTCGGCACCGCTCTGGAATCCCTCCCACTCCGAGTCTTCCTCCCATTCTGAAAGATTGGCGCGCGCCTCGGCCGCCTCTGCCTCAGCTGCTGAGCGGGCGGCGGCTTCCTTCCTCTGACGCTCGGCCTCCTCTGCCTCCAGACGCTTACGCTCAGCCTCGAGGGCCTTTTCACTCTCCTCTGCCAGCCGTTCCTCGTAGTCAGTGAACATGGGGTTGTAACTGTAGCCACCAGTCGGCCTCTGCACAGCAGGGATTTGCTTTCCGCTCTCCAGTAGGGAAAGGGGCTGCTGCTTCATCGACTTTGGCGCCTTGGCTTTTGTCCTTTCTTGCAGGAAATTATCGGTGTTTGTCTCCTTGGAAGTGGCTGGCGTATCCCAGACATCATACGTAGCATCCGTGACTTGAACGGTATTGTCGTGCTGGCCATCGGCAACCCTCTTTAAACGGACGAGTTCCTTGTTAGATACCCAGTCTTTTCGCAATCGCTTCGCGGGAAGAAGTCCGTCGGTGGTCTTGTCACCAGGTCGTTTGCGCATAGAAACAGCGGGGACGGCGGAGCGGGCATTGATGATATCGTCGGCCTTGAGTCCCTTCTTGACGTGCTTAGGGAATTTCTTAGCAAGACGAGAGTCGCCAGACGTATCGACGGAGAAGAGCTCGTCCGAGGCCTTTTCCTTGATAACACCACTATGATTCAGTCAGCATGATGAGATTTAAAGGCACCAATCCAATGGACTTCCTACCCTTGAATGATTTCCTTGTTCAATTCTGCGAGACCCTGTTGCACTTCGGTGACATCGACGTTCTTCCTCCATGCCTTCTTGCCCTTTCTCGAAGGCTGGGTGAATTGCTTGGGAGCATCGCCAGCCCCAGCGGTCTTGGATTGTATCAGCGGCATTCTTGTGAGTCCTCTGCTTGTTGCTGGTCTCTGTGAAGAAAGATGCTGCTTGTCGATAAAAGTAGTGGGGGACAGGACATTCTCTATTTTTTTAGTGGGGCTCATAAATCTTGACCCCTGTGTTCCGTTATCCTAACAAAACGGAAACGGAGCTCTCCGCAGCAGAGTAATAAACGGGATGGTTTCCTTTATCGGCACGTGCACCTACGGTGAGTCCGTCTATCACCATATCCTCCTGCCGAATCCAGGATCCGTTGGACGACGACATCGACCTCCTTTCTCCGGATTTGACCTGGCAACCCTTGCGACTCGGCATACAGAGCCGTTACACTTGAACACCATCGTCTCAATCTCTTTCTCTACGTCTTTACATCTTTCTATCTTATATCATCGCAACCCGGACGGCGCATTACTTGAGCGAACCCACATTCGTTAGCTTTGACAGCTGTCCCATCCCATCCCGAGCAATAGACGAACCGAGCAAGACAATAATACAGCCGCAAACATGGCACAGGCGGGCGGATCTTACAACAACCCCTTGAAGAAGTTCAAGTATGTAGCCTTCTGTAGACAAAATCGTTTCCAGTGTCATTAACCTTGATTCACCTTAGGTTGGTGTTCTTGGGAGAGCAAAGTGGTATGTCGCCAACCGATCCCGGCACAGCCTCCAACAACTTGACTAACTGTAATCTTGACAGTCGGCAAGACCTCTTTGATCACACGATTCATGTACGATTCTTTCGACAATATGTACCAAGCGACGATTGGCATCGATTTCCTGTCCAAGGTGGGAGCTATTACTGCCGGCATTGCGCTGCATACACTGACACCTCCGGATATAGACCATGTACCTTGAAGACCGGACGGTGCGGCTGCAACTATGGGATACTGCTGGGCAGGAACGTTTCCGAAGTCTGATCCCATCTTACATTCGCGATTCGAGCGTAGCTGTTGTTGTCTACGATATCTCCAGTGAGTTTGCCCCTATACCTCTAGTCTGCAGTAATCTGGGATCCCACTAACTCGACCATTTCTACAGACGCCAAGTCATTCCAAAACACAAAGAAATGGATTGACGACGTACGTGCCGAACGAGGTAACGATGTGATCATCGTGTTGGTCGGAAACAAGACGGATCTAAACGACAAGCGGGAAGTGACTACACAGCAGGGCGAGGAGGAGGCCAAGAAGAACAATCTCATGTTTGTCGAGACAAGCGCGAAGCTGGGTCATAACGTCAAGAACCTGTTCAAGAGGATAGCCCAGGCCCTACCGGGAATGGAGGGAAGTGATGCGGCAGCACAAGCTTCAAGCCAAAGTAAGTGCCCCATGTTCTCTGCCTCTAGGGGTTCTCGTTGAAGGCATGTTACTGACATAACCTCTCAGTGATCGACGTTAAGACGAACACGAACCAGCCCTCACAAGAGGGATGCGCATGTTGAACACCCCTTCGCCGAGCTGGGACTGGAGTATAGGAGTATCTGGGGAAAAGGCAAGCCGTGCTCGGGATGTTGACAGAGAGCTCTGCAGTGTCGCGCATGAAACAGGATATCAAGCATAGCGTGTGGATCTGAGCGCGGGAGCTTGCATAATACAACCAGGACTACGAGCCTAACGATCGTTATATAAGACACATTAATCCTTGACTCGAGCAGCTGTTGCTGATCGATCATCTCTTCATTCATCGCTGCCACAAATAGCACCTTCGCATGGTATCAGTGAGCAAGAGCTGACCCCCGGTCTTTTCGCCAAAAACAACTCCCATCTCTTAATTCCTGGCATTCAACGTAACATCACCTTGGCCGTTCTTAAGAAATCAGGTGTCCTTGCGAACGTGTTCTCTTCTTTACCCCCATTTCATGCCTTCTGTACCTGTACCTCTCCATTTGCTAAGCCAAAATATGCTGCAACTGGCTTCTGCGCCTGTAACTGTTTGCCTAGTTTGACAGCCTCATCACCATTAAAGCCGTGGAAGAGACCAATCTCAACGATGCCAGGCAGCCGGAGCAGCTCATTAGCAAGCGCATTGATTTCCCAGACACCATCCTTTCCACGGCCATCGACTTCGCCTGTGATATCTTTGGCGAGTAGTAAAGGGGGGAAAGGGGCGTCAATGATCCACATGCCGTTATCGGTGACACACTCTCCAGCCTTGCTAGGGAGACCAGAACGGACAACGGGGTTGGGAGAGCCAAGGGCGTGAAGACGAGTCAGAAGGTCAGGGGCGGCCATGGGGAGAACCTCGATAGGAATCGTTTTCCATGTGGTGCACAGCCTAGGAGATTGCTTTCGGTAGTCTAGGAGAGTCAGTTCATGATCAAGTTGGACTGTTATCGGAATTTGAGGCCTTACCAGCCACAGCAATGAACTTCTTGGCAGCAATAGCAACAAGCTTCTCCTGGAATAAACAAGCGCCACCGCCCTTAATGAGGTTGAGGTCCTCGTCAACTTCATCAGCGCCGTCGAATGCAATGTCGAGGGCAACAGGGAAGCCATCAACGACAGGCCTTTCATCAAGATTGGCCAGCTTCAAGCCGGCAGCGCGGATAAGACCCTTGGACTGACTTCCAGTGGGAATAAAGGTCATGCCTCCATAAAACTCGGGGCCTTTGCTGACAATGGCCTCGACGACATAAACAACAGTGCTACCAGAGCCGATACCCACATACTTGTAAGAGGGTAGGAGGTGGTCATTGACGGCCTGGTAAGCAGCCAACTTCTTGGCCGATTCGACTAGGTTTGCTGAAGACATGTTTCTTGACGAGTTGGCTTCACGATTGAGGCTGAGACCTTTGCTGTATTTAGAACTGCGTATGTGGGTTGGTGGGAGCTGCAGGACCCCGCGATGGTGATAATGAGGGGTGGTAGAGAGAGTTCGTGAAGCGGTAGTGTAGGGTAAATGGCTCGAGAATGATTTAGTACCAAGACTTGGGATAGAAACGGCGGAAGTCGAGGATATATGAAGAGAGCAATTTCGGAATCTCCGTAACAAGCTTGGGGTATTTCCATAAAAAAGGGTTGACCTGCAGAACTTGTTCTGAAATGGCGCAGCCTCAACCAAAGCCGTCAACTTTGAGGTGGAGAGACCGGGAAGCCACTTCATGGGATGATGGATGGGTCCTCTCTGCCAGAAAGAAGACTAAGGAATAAGGAGATGCAGGGTCTCTAAGTTAGAACGAATGATACCTGGGACAGAATCACATGTGCGAGCTTTACTGAAGAAGAAAGGCCCAGTATCTGCGCATGGAGGGCGCTATACATACCTAGCTGGCCAACGACGAACAATTCCGAAGCTGGCTGCAGAACAGACCCGGTCGCTAACAACCTTCTGACTGAGACAAGGCTCAGTGACGTGATGGCCTTTTAGCTGGTTCGCTAGCACCGTGATTGGCTCAACTGTCAGCGACTAAACTGTTGCGTGTTCCAACACGTGATCTTTGGTTCTCAAATTACGTTCGGCAGCGGCGGAAGCAATTTGGTTGGCCAGGAGGCCTCAAGGCAAGACTTTGGTTACAGACCCTGGCTGCAATCATTTCCATCATCATCACGGAGTTTTGTCCCTGGATTTCTTGCTATTCAACGTCGGCGCGTTTCCTTACATATTATCAAACTGTGAATATCACCTCCCGGTGAGGACGAGCATATCATCTGTCAAACACCGCAGAGACAGCAGCTGTTGTTTGACGAGCGCGGCGTCGTCATGTCTCGCTTTACCAGATCTCTCCGGGTGCCCCGGCCAAAGGTAAGTAGCTTGAGCCTTACATGCGCGTGTCTTGCGCGACGATGCGTACTGACTAACATCACCTGCAGACCCTCTTCGGGTTTATCAGCCTCCAGACTGGCACAGAGGTCATCTCACTTGCCCTCGTCTTCAACAAAGTCACCGGCGTCTATGGACTACTCGCCATCCTCACTGGCTACCAGCTTTCCCTTCTGCAGCTTTCGACCTACGTCTATTCGATCGCGGTCCTGGTGCTGCTCGCTACTTTGATTCCCCATGTTCGACGACAGAGCCCCTTCGAATGCCTGGCCCTCGCCTGGGTCTACATCCTCGACACGGTCATCAACGCGGCATACACAGCGGCATTTGGTCTGGACTGGTATTTGTCTACTCAGCTGACCAACACCACACCCGATGCCGACAAGACGGATCTGCCTAACTTTGTGGCCGAGGGCATGCAGGGACTGCGCAAGGAGACGGCCATGCATGGCAAAGTTGTGCCGCAGGAGACGGCGACGAGCATGCTTTTGATTGCGGGATCAACACTGATCCGCGTGTACTTCTGCTTTGTCGTTATGGCGTACGCGAAGCAGGTGTTGCAAAAATATATGCAGCTCATGATTCTTGAGGGTCCTGGCGTGGACGACCAGGAGGGCCCTTTCGCCGAAGACCTACCGGATGGTGAGGGCCGCAAGGGTCGGATTGGCCGTTTGATGGTATCATGGGGTCGGGACTACTGGATTGATACTCGCGAGACCGACGAATGGGCCCCGAACCTGAACCTTGCCCCAAACAAGCCAGGTTCAGCGGGCACCCTCGCAGGTGAAGTGTAAGCACCGATTTGTTTTAGGAACTACCGCAGGTAGCTGGCCGGACTCCAGAGCCGGATATGTTGAGCAGTAGCTAGGCCGGCAGGCGATGCCGACCAACCTCAATTGTATGCGGCTCAGGCAAGGCCCGGCGCCTAGCGGTTTGGATATTCTCAAACGACCCGCATGTTCACGATCAATGGAACAAACACATGATAGACGGAGTAATTATCAGGGGCATAAGTGGTATTTTGAGGAATTGGGACGGGGTGACACGGGAGACCAGTCCGGAAAGATAATCGATGACTCGGCCGGCGCGGAGGCAATGCGGCGAGAGCGGCCAAAGGTGCGGCATGGCTGTGGATATTATCACCGGCGGCTGCGGGCGGTGAGGTCGGATGAGCTCAAGGAGTGGCATTGCGTGATGCGGCGGCCCTGGCATGATGTGTCAAGATGTGAGAGGCAACATGGCATCTCATCATTGCGCCATCGGAAAGACATGGATCAACACGAACATGGGGCATTTCTTGTATTGGCCTGATTCGAACTTTGGATCATGGGCAGACAGGTGTATTGTGAGGGGAAGGAGGACAAGGGAGTAATTGTAATACCTGCTACATAATGTACGGCATTTAAATAAGTGTAGATATTGCTGTAAACTATAGGTATGCTCTTGAAGTGATCCAGAGTGCCTACTGTAAAATAGCCATGCCTCTTTTAAGTCCATGACTTTAAAGATGACCTTGAAGCCCGGCCAATGACAGCCAACTGTTTAATCAATCAGTCAGCCTTAGAGAAACCGCCGTTGTCGGAAGAGACGAGAGTGGTCATTCCGAGGCCAAAGCCAGATGTATTTGTTATCACTCCCAAACGTCATCATTCACATTGCATGAGAGCCAGAAACGGCATACGTATTACGAATTTCTATGTAGCTCTTGGTTTGATCACAATTGACTGACTGACTGCCCGTGGTGTCATTCGTCATGATCCTTCAGTCCCGAACTTCAAGGGTCCCCAGAAGAGTTGTGAATACTGAACGGCCACCGGCCGGTAGTCGGATGCACCCCTACTGTTTCGAGGTCGTGGCGCATTTGGGGGTGCAGTTTCAGCAAATTTGCCAGCAGCATTTGCTCATCATTTTCCCTAGTTATTGCGCGGACCGTCGGTGGCCCAACAGCATGCCTCCGGCAGGAAGTCGGGGTGGGTCCATTTGCTCATGTATCCCAGTACGTACCGTCATCCATGCTGGTATTCGCGCACGAATCTTGATTGGCCATGCTGCCCTCTAGAAGTGGACTCGACCAATGGCAGACGCATCCGAAGCAAATCCGACGCTCCCCATTTGTCGTCGGCGGTCGCGGCGCCGTGCGTCGGGCCTGATTCTCAGCGGAAGGCGCGACCCCAAGCAACACCCCAAGGTTGCTAGAGAACCCCGAGGGCCCCGCCGTCCGGGGCTGGCATCCCGCTAATCGATCACGCAATCGAGGGCGAAGATTGATACAAGCAAATCTGCTGGTCATTGTGCCGCCTCTCGGGGGGTTTTGCCTGCTGTATGTACTGTGTTTGGCGCGGGGGGACAAGGGGAGGAGGAAAAATAGGCGTGCGCACGAGGCAATGAGGCAAGCGAGGGGCCGGAGGAGGAGGAGGGGGGTTTAGTCAAAGGCAGAAGAGGGCGTGGGCTGCTCCAGTTTACATACTTCTTCTTCCCTTCTCCGGACGTTGAGCCAGAGGGAACAATCCTTTTTCCAATCTCTCAAAAAGAAGGAAAGAAACAAAACACTCAAGGTTCCCGGATCCCGCGTGAGCGAATCCGTCTCTGGGATTACCTTTTTCTTCTCCTCTTCATCACCACTTCCTTTCACTTCTCTACGGTGACAGCGAAAGAGCCTGTCTGCCCTGTCCATCGTCAGGTCGAACTTCCAGACCGGACAGGACACGAGGCTTGAATCAGAAACCGCCGACGGCACGAACACGAAGACGGAACGGGACACAATGGACGCCGCCACACAGCATCAGATCAAGACTCCTGAGGAGGCTGGTGAGTTGTGCCTTTTGCCCTGCAGCTTGGACGGAGATGAGCCGTATTGCGCTGGGTGAGCTCGGGTTCCAAAAGAGATTCTTTGGGGTCATCGCATTGAGATGGCCAGAATCAAGACCCGGATGATCTAGTGCAATGCACAAAACCTGTCTAATTGAGCTTTCACAATGAGGTCAGCACCCGGCTAACAAAACCTTTTCCTTCACAGTGGCTCGAATTGCCTACCTCTCCAGCGATGTCATTGTCTCCGTCCAGCCCGTCATTGGTATCGAATCCGATTTCTCCTCCCACCTAAAGCGATATGCAGGCCGCAAGGACAGCAGTCTCGTTGCTCAGACCTCCGACGCAGTCCCTGATGTAAGTCAGCTTTTCAAGCAGAGCCAACCCTCCCTCGATTTCTCTGGAAAATCCCCCGACATCGCTATCACATCACATTCAAGGCTACAAGGCCAAAGCTAGTGAGAGCAACAACTTGCAAGGCAAATTGCGTTCCTGAGATCCATCAATTGAACAATCTACAAAAACGATCGCGGGGTAAGAGGTGGCTAATAATGAACGTTTAGATTCTCCCCGTACGACATAATGCCGACCCTCTGCTCTCGGTATACACTCCTATTCGGGCTGGCAAGCTGGTCTCCGTCACCACCACATCCTCCATTCTCCTCCCCTCAGTGTCACATCTCTACAAGCTGGCCAATTACCCTGTTGTCCTGCACGTCTCTCTGCAGCCTCGGACATTTGCCGACTACTCTGTCATCACTGCCATCCGTAACTCAGGATGGACTTTCGTTCAGTCCGAGACCCTCCAGGAGTCGCAGGACATGGCCCTGACTGCCCATGCGCTTGCCATCCGCACCGGCAAGGGTGTTGTTCACTTCTTTGCTCCTTCGACCTCAGCCAAGGACAAGCCCATTGCTGTTGAGGATGCCGCTGCTGTTCGCGATATTCTCGACATCGAGAGCATTCGCCGATTCCAGGTCGGAAGCTCTTCCCCTTCACAGTCCGGTATCTACGCCGATGATGGCCACATCGCCGTGTCCTCAGACCACGATGTTGCTCTGAATGGCACGACCGAGAAGGACAGCTCACTTCTTGTTCCTCCCAGCGCCAACGCCTCCAAGGTCGCCTCCGCCGGAACTTCGGTCAAGTCTAGCAGCCAAGATAGTGAGGCAAGCACTCCGCTTGCGCCCTCATCGCCCGCCACCACGGTGGAGACAACACCTCCCCAGGTCACTTCTGAGGACGTTTACAAGTGCGCCGCACGTATTTGGGGCCAAATCAAGACGGCCCTTGGCCGCGAGTACAGTGCTTTCGAATACTCGGGTCCATCTGATGCGGAGAACTGCCTTTTCATCTTCGGCTCTGATGCCGGTGCTTTTGCCCAGACCATCGACGACGCCAACTCCGACGAGATCTTCGCTAATGCTGCCATCCTCACTCCTCGCCTCTACCGACCTTGGATCGGCTCTAGACTCGTTGACGCGATCCCTCGATCAGTCAAGCGAATCGCTGTCTTGGAGCAGATCCACCGCAAAACTACCAAGTGGGGCCCTCTTTTGATCGATGTCC
Organism: Fusarium staphyleae; assembly: GCA_017140175.1. Taxonomy (NCBI): domain Eukaryota; kingdom Fungi; phylum Ascomycota; class Sordariomycetes; order Hypocreales; family Nectriaceae; genus Fusarium; species Fusarium staphyleae. The sequence continues at coordinate 29,236 of JADDON010000292.1, forward strand.
TGACCTCCGTGAAGAGTGGTCTTGGTGGCGTCGAGACTATTGTTGGCCATCAGCTAGGCTACATTGCCCCCGAGGCTGTAACCCAGGCTCTGCGGGGCGTTCTCCAGAACCTCACGGCCGAGAAGCCCATTCAGAACCTCGAGGTTGGTAAGAAGAGCGCCTGGAAGGAGCCTACTGGCTATGATATCCAGGCTCCTCAGCTCGAGACCGCTTACAACAAGATCCTCGATCAGCTCTTTGGTAACCGTGCATACATTGCCAATGCCATCAAGTCTGCCACGACTGGCCTCTCGCCTACCGTTGCTGCTAGCCCCGAATTTGGTTTCGGCTCGCTACTGGCCCGCAAGCAGCGTCGCAGCCAGTTCGTTTCCCAGGTCAAGGATGCTGCTACTAACGGAAACTTCATCACCGACGCCCCTAAGAGCTGGCTGGCACGATGGGCTATGAACGCTGAAGATGCCACCAAGTCCACTGAGATCGCCGACGACGTCATCTCTAGACTTGAGACTGATGGCTCCTCTCTTGCCTCCCAGTTGCTCTCTGCTAAGGGTCTTTTCCGCAAGGAGTCGCTCTGGTTGACTGGCTCTGATGCTTGGTCTTACGATCTGGGTAACTCTGGTGTTCATCATGTTCTGGCTTCCGGCGAGAATGTCAATATGCTCATCATCGACTCGACCCCCTACTCTGAGAGGGCTACTGCTGACGCCAACCGCCGAAAGAAAGATATTGGTCTCTACGCCATGAACTTCGGCAACGTCTATGTTGCTTCCACTGCCGTCTACAGCTCCTACACCCAGGTGCTGCAGGCTCTGCTCGAGGCTGACAAGTTTGACGGTCCTTCTGTCGTCTTGGCTTACCTGCCCTACTTTGGCGAGACTGATTCTCCTCTGACCGTCCTCCAGGAGACCAAGAAGGCTGTTGAGGCTGGTTACTGGCCTCTGTACCGATGGAACCCCGACAACGAGAAGAAGGGCGAGCCCAACTTCTCGCTTGACTCCGAGCTCATTAAACAGGAGCTCAAGAAGTTCTTGGCTCGCGACAACCAGTTATCCCAGCTCGCGAGCAAGGAGCCCAAATTCGCTGCTGCCCTTGCACAAGATTTCGGCTCCGAGGTGAGAACTCAGCAGAAGAGAAAGGCTAAGGACGCCTACAACCAGTTGCTTGAGGGTCTTTTGGGTGCCCCCCTGACCATCCTCTTTGCATCCGATAACGGCAATGCTGGTACATTGGCAAAGCGACTTGCTAATCGCGGTCGGGCTCGAGGCCTCAAGACCGCCGTTATGGCTATGGAAGACTACCCTCTTGAGGATCTGCCTGCAGAAGAGAACATTGTCTTTATCACCTCGACTGCTGGTCAGGGCGAGTTCCCCCAGAACGGTCTGCCCTTCTGGGATGCCATTAAGGACAACACCGACCTCGACCTGGCTACTGTCAACTACTCTGTTTTTGGTCTGGGTGACAGCCACTACTGGCCTCGCAAGGAGGACAAGATCTACTACAACAAGCCTGCTAAGGACCTCAACCGAGTTCTTGCTAACTTGGGTGGCAAGCACCTTGTTCCCGTTGGTCTTGGAAACGATCAGGACCCTGATGGTTTCCAGACTGGTTACCAAGAGTGGGAGCCCAAGATCTGGACTGCCCTCGGCGTCGACAACGTTGATGGCCTTCCTGAGGAGCCCCCGCCTATCACCAACGAGGACATCAAGATTGAGTCCAACTACCTGCGTGGTACCATCGTTGAGGGGCTGAACGATCCTTCCACTCTTGCTATCTCGGCGCCCGATCAGCAGCTCACCAAGTTCCATGGCACTTACATGCAGGATGATCGTGATATCCGAGATGAGCGTAAGGCACAGGGTCTGGAGCCCGCATACTCGTTCATGATTCGATGCCGACTGCCCGGTGGAATATCAACGCCCCAGCAATGGATCCAAATGGACGATATTGCTAACACGCTTGGTAATGAGACCATGAAGCTCACCACCCGACAGACTTTCCAGTTCCACGGCGTTGTCAAGAGCAAGCTCAGGCCCGCCATGCAGGCCATCAACCGTGCCCTCATGACCACTATCGCTGCTTGTGGCGACGTGAACCGAAACGTCATGTGCAGTTCACTCCCTACGCAGTCCAAGTTTCATCGCCAGGTGTTTGCTTGCTCAGAGCTTATCAGCGACCATCTTCTGCCCTCTACCACTGCCTACCACGAGATCTGGCTCACAGACGAAAGCAACCAGAAGACTCAGGTTGCTGGTGATGCTGTTCAAGACTTCGAACCCCTTTACGGTCCTACCTATCTTCCCCGAAAATTCAAGATTACCATTGCTGTTCCCCCTCACAATGACACCGATGTGTATGCTCACGACGTTGGTCTCATTGCCATCAAGGGTGAGGACGGGAACCTAGTTGGTTTCAATGTTCTTGCTGGTGGTGGTATGGGTAGCACTCACAACAACAAGAAGACATACCCTCAGACTGGTCGCATGTTTGGCTTTGTTAAGACCGAGGATGTCCACATTGTTTGTGAGAAGATCATGCTTGTCCAGAGAGACAACGGTGATCGCAAGAACCGAAAGCACGCCCGTCTTAAGTACACCATCGACGACATGACCGTGCCTGTCTTCCGCAGTAAGGTGGAGGAACTCTGGGGCAAGAAGTTTGAGACCGAGCGGCCATTCGAGTTCAAGAGCAACGTTGATACCTTTGGTTGGCAGAAGGATGAGTACGGTCTCAACCACTTCACCTTCTTCATTGAGAACGGCCGAGTCGAGGATACCCCCGAATTCCAGATGAAGACAGGTCTACGCAAGATCGCCGAGGCCCACAAGGGCGAGTTCCGTCTCACCGCTAACCAGCATCTTACTCTCAGCAACGTTGCTGACGAGGACCTACCCGCGATGAAGGAGCTCATGAAGAAGTACAAGCTCGACAACGTCCAGTTCTCTGGCCTTCGTCTTAGCTCTGCTGCCTGTGTGGCTTTCCCCACTTGTGGTCTTGCCATGGCCGAGTCTGAGCGATATCTCCCTGTGCTCATCAGCAAGGTTGAGGCGTGCCTGGAGGAGAACGGTTTGCGCCAGGACTCCATTGTAATGCGTATGACTGGTTGCCCTAACGGTTGTGCTCGTCCCTGGCTCGCCGAGGTTGCCTTTGTTGGCAAAGCTTATGGTACATACAACATGTATCTTGGTGGTGGTTACCATGGCCAGCGCCTCAACAAGCTGTTCCGCCAGAGCATTAAGGAGGAGGAGATCCTTGCGACCCTCAAGCCCATTCTGAAGCAGTACGCTTTGGAGCGCCAGGACGGAGAGCGCTTTGGTGACTTCTGCATCCGGTCTGGCATTATTTCTGCCACCACGGATGGCCAGAACTTCCATGACAACGTAAGCCATCCCCGACTGTTGACTTTTGCAGGCGTTGACTAATAAACCCATAGATTCCCCAGGATGATGAGGATGAAGAGTAAATCTCCAAAGAATGAAACGAGTTGCATGAAATTAGAAAGGAAAATGCTGGGATACTCAATGTTGGATATTGGTATCATGTTTTTGTTATTTGTTATGCATAGCTTGATGTGGTTCGACTTGGCCAGGCGCAATTGATAGGAACGGATTTGTTCCGTGTAGGAACACTTTCAGTATTGAAAACATAAGACTTTATATGAACACTGGAACAATCTCTTCTCATACATTAAACTTCTATACTGAGCTCGTCTTAACTGTGTCTTATCACCCAATCTTCATGTTGATCGGGGCTGATCAAGGGGTGTTAAAACACTAGTCTGTTTGTGTGCGACGACCTTTGCCTCGTCAAGCAAACCCAAACACCAAAAACAAACAAGTGACCTCTCAACAAACACCACCTACAACATTTCATGGCGGTATCATTATCTCTTGAGAGTCCACCTCGTACATCGTTACACTTTCAACAACAAAAAGCTAGCATGCTTGATCATTCCAACCACATACAAACGCAAATACCAAATTTCGCCGAACCACGCCAATGTAAGAAACCCATGGACTTCTAGATGCAGATAAAAAAGCAAGACGCAAATGCCACTCTACTGGTGTCCATCAACTCTTCAAACTGCTTGATACACTGCTCATCTTGTCGTTGACCCGCTCCTTGAGGCCGCCCATCCACCGGGGTGCCTTAAGGCTTAGGCGTACGCGGCCTTCAACAATCATGTTGACCACATTGAGGATAGCAAATGTGGTAGAGCCGATGGCGCGGAAAACGGCGAGGGAGGCGACGGCCCACAGAATGAAGCGCAGGTAGTAATTCTCGCCGATACCCTTTGCGCTGTAAATCTCTGAGACGGCCATGCCGAGGATACCATTGCTGATCATCCACGTAAGAACCAGGTACGTGCGGACACTCTTGTAGTAGTCTTCTTGCATCTGTGCTTCGCTGGCCGGGGATTCAGGGACTTCGAGGCGATCGCGAAGGTTGCGGAGGGCTTCATCGTAACCACTGTCAATGTCAAGCTGCTCGCTGGGCATGTCCAGTTCCACGGTCTCGCCCTTGCCCACGGCACCACCGAGGTCAGTCTTCATAACATTGTCACCCTTGGTTCCCCAGGTAACGTCATGGGTGTTGCAAAAGGCGTAAACCTGTAGCGTGCAGATGTAGCTGGGGAGCAAAACAAAGTATTGCGCTGATGAGGTGATCATGTGCCAGGGGTCCAGATACATGATAGACATGATAAAGTACATACCCACTGTCGACAGCACGGATACGATGAGGTTAGTGAAGACATTGTTACCCATCTCTATGCCGTCATCTTCGTCGGCCGTGAGCTGTCGAACAATGATGTATATGGTAGCGAAACTGGTATAGATCATGATAATTCCATAGACGACCATACTGATCAGATATAACTTCGCAGATCCTTGCGGGCGATTGCCCAGCGAGAGGATGAATTGTGTCGATATCAGGAGAACACACGAGTACCGCAGTATATGGAAGATGACATTGGCAATGTTGTGCCCAAACGGATCGATCTTGGGGTCGGTCAGACCGCCCGCGACGAAGTAAAACGTGAGATAGAAGTTTGCCAGAGAGAACCAAGTGAAGAGGAGTTGAATGAACTGGTAGACGAATTCCATGTGCAGAAGCACCTTACGGGCAACCGTGTGATCCGTGAACCAGATTTGCTTGAAATGGACGAGCGAATAGACAGCAGCAAAGAAGGCGCCATTGAGCCATCGACGACGCTGTGAGATGAACTCGGGAACCGTGTCTGAGTCACTTGTTAGCAATTGTGTAATGAAGACGATATACGGACGCCTCAAGGAAGAGACTTACCAGGCACATCAGTCTCACCAGTACATCCTTTGACATACTTCAAGACCCATCTCTCACCTCTCTTGGCGACTAGCTCCCAGCAAAGAATACGATCCTCGGCCAAGTACATGTTGGCCGTAAACACGTCGGCGTGTTGGCCGTGCAGTGTTTCACCCTTAAAATACTGGCTGAGGGGGCCATGTCCCGTCTCATCATTTTGGAGCGCATGGTATCGGTAGGCACTAAGAGCACCGGGCAAGACGGTGATGTAGCCAAAGACCGATTCAAGGGGCTTATCAAGAATATTGGACATCTTGTACTCAAAGTTCTGGGATGCCACGATTGGATTCAAAAGATTCAGACCCATCTTACCCTTCATGGCTTTGATCTCGCCACAGGCTCCAGCGACATTGGAGTCTGTGTCGAAAGCCTTCCACAGGTGGTAAAGAGAGTTACCGCCAGGACGTGTACCGACATCCAGAAGAATGCAAACGTTAGGGTTGAGAGCCTTGCCAAAGGCGTTGAAAAACCATCGATGAGAGTTGAGCTTGCGCTGGTTCTTTTCCTTGAGGCAGAATATCATTTGGCACGGGACAATGCCCTTCTCGGCGCCTTTGAACTTGAGATCCGCGTCGAGAGAGACCTGGGTCGTGTACTCGTAGACGTGTGCCTGTACAGCGCGGTTGTTGACATAGTTCTTGGCAATTCCGTGCTGGTAGACACCCATAGCTGCAAGAGCATCTAGCGTACGAGGGTGAATCTTTTCACGACCGTCTGAGACGATACAGACAACAATCTTCTGCCAGCCAGCCTCACCCCAAGTACGAGAGCGGGTTCGCGAGCAAAAGTGCGAAATGTTCTTCATGACGGCGTGCATGGTGCGAGTAAAGCCGATCTCATCTTCGTTGTACATGGTGATGCAGATGAACAACTCTGTCTCTCGAAGGGTCTTGCCAACGGACTGTCGTAGCATATAACCTCTCTCAACAAAGTCGTCGGGGTCGCATGTTACAGCAGTGTAACGCATGTGAGTGAACTCGACCTCGCTTCTCCGAGGCAAGAAACTGTAAAGAATCGTGGGAATTTTGCATTCCAAGACAAGCTCGCCGTTGATGAGCTGGACTTCTCTCCTCGTGGTTTGAGGTGGGCGAACACCTCTTCGCTCCTGCGCACCGTCCGGGGCTGGGCCATAGTGCTCAAAATTGTCGTAGTCTTCCTCGTTTAATGTGTCTTGGGAGCCAGACGAGAGGTATGAGCTGCGATCTACTGGGTGAGGTCGCGCGTCGCTAAGGTCGGATTCTGGCGCAAACACATCGTCGTCGTGCGAGTCATGTAGAGGGATTGACACGGTTGCATCGTCTGCGAAAGGTGGAATATCTCGAGGCGAGTTTGAGAAGAGAGGTGCCGGAGGAAGTGGGCGCCGAGGGCTACCACCATATCTAGAGGATGGAGTTCCTGGACGGGGGCTGCCATTGAGGTCGGAGGGCTCATATATACCACTGGAAGGAGGAGGCCTTGAAAGATCAGATCTTGAGAGGTCAGACAAGCGCGATGAAGGTGTCCAAGGTCGCTGAGGGGAGCCGCCATCTCGCATGCCGTAGGAGATGTAGGAGGAGTCGGGAGGGCCCATTGAGGGAGCATCATCGAAGATTGATCCGGATCGCGATGATCGCACACTTGGTTGATAGTTGAGGTTTCGGGGGCTTCGAATACTGGGAAGTTTCTCTTGTGAGTGTACATTCTTGATTGGTTTCAACCGTGGCCGAGGCGGCACAGGAGGGTTGACATTGAAGTCATGTTGCTGCTGCTGCTGTTTGTGTTGCTGGCGCCGCTCACTTTGTCCATCAGGAATCTCTGGTAGATCCCGAGGGACATCGGCGAATGCAACGCGGATATTGGATCTGCTTTTCTTGCTCTGCAACTTTGCAGTGAGGCCTCCAGAGATCGGCCTTCTAGGTAACAATGATTGGGATTCGGTGATTGCAAGGGAGTATGCTGGAGGCAGGGGAGAATGACATTCTTCCCCGTCGTTCGCCGTCTTCTTTTCTAGGTCGTCAAAGTGTTCGGGGCTTGACCTAGACGGCTCTCCGTCCTTGTCTGAAGACATGTTGGGGGTCGAAACCAGAGGAGATAAAGGTGGAGAGAGCGCTACTGGCGGCTTGAGGGGAGAAGGCAGTGTCTTTAGAGGTGAAGTAGGAAGAGGAGGAGCAGGAGCAGGAGCAGGAGCAGGAGGTTGTCTGAGGGGTGAGGGTGGTACATACGTGTGAGCGTCGTAAGGTTCTTCATGAGATGTCAACAGTCTCACTGCAGCGGGACTATGCCCGGTGGGTGTGTGATGTAGGTCCTCGTCATCATAGGGCGGGAGGCTGTAGTCGGGCGGGCGTGAGGGCATGTTTGGGTCCATGGCGGTTGACTCGGAGGGTGACTCGGAAGTTGGAATGCAGTCGCGGGTAGCTGCAAGAGGGCGGGAGATTGGAAGCTGGCGATTGGAGGCCAAAGGCGAGGAGGATGTCTGAGATGCGACAGATGGTGGTTCCTCGACGGCTTGCGCCGTTGGGGATAAGGAGAGGGATCGGATACTCTTCAATAAGAGACGAAGAAGAGTATGGCGAGGGATTGACGACGCTGAATAGAGTTAGGAGGTGTCGGCGTCTGATCGTCGAAACCTTGATCTATGCGAGGCGTCCTGTCGCGACTTGATCGTTTGTATACAGAGTAGTTTATCGGAATGAAGTACGAAGATGTTAGAACAGAGACAGAGGACGGATACTCCAGGCTCTGCTTTCAACAAGTGTCGCACAATTGTAGTAGCACGGGGCAAGCGGATATGATTGCGGATATGGATATGGAGATGGAGATGGAGATATGGTGGGGGGTGGGAAGATAGCTCGTCAGAAAGCTTGGGTCATACCAAACAAAGGATTACGTAGAATCGTTGACCCAGCAACCATCCTTTTTGGGACACCCTTTGGCACTGCCCTGTCTCACCAGTCTCGAATTGTCCGGCGGGCCGCATTGTTTCGGTGACAGCCTGGAGGTAGTTACTAGTTAGGCAAATGAGGGAATTAGCTGAGGGTGCCACTCACTGTCTGTTGGATGGGCAATATTTTACTGGTCGATAGAGTCGGTGGGAGGAAGAATGTGAGCTTCTCAGTAGTCCAGAGATGGATACTCTGGATGAGTCCTTGGGTGGATTTTGGTGGAGTGGGTTAAGTTAATTGCCTGCATTTCTCCCAGTGCAAGACATTGTCAACTGGAGCCAAGTTATTCCGCGTTCTTCCTTCTTTCAATCACACCTTAACCTCCTTTTCATTGCTACGGCATCAATGTGCCCACGATGGTTGCTCTCGCCCGCGGGAGCCAGACCCCAAGGGCGACGGTTTCGGTTATCGAACTCATATGCCCCCGCAAAATCGTTGCTTGAGCCAAAGTCAGCCTGTCCAAATTTATCTTCAGAGTCCAGTGCTATATGACGCATGTCTAGAGCCAACTACTCTGTAGGGAGTTGCGGGAATTCATCCACCCATGTACCCGGGCCATGCTATGTACAGTTTATCAAAATCTCATTACACCAATCTCTGGAGGCGGCGGCAGTTACAAAGTGTGTATCGGGCCGAGCAACTACTACGACTTGTGCACTCTCAGTCCCGATTGTGTACTGAAGCATGACCAGAATGGCTATGTGCAGCTCACCAAGGAGTAGAATATCACCACAAGGCATACGCACTGTTCTTCAAAGGCTTGCCGCTGGGATAGCTACCACACCAGCCACCACAGCATATTCCACAGTATGTGATGCATCTAACTGTAGTGTTCTTTGGCCAAATTGGAAATGGTTAGTCAAGTCGATTCACAATCTACCACAACAGACTTGAAAGCAAGAATGGAGAACAATCTTGCTATAGAAGATAGTAATATAGACGCCGAGCCCTAGGAATTTCAAACGTGCTCACCCACGCCATCTGTCTGGGTGAGTCTAATGGTGAACAGCTTCGGGAGGCTGGGCGGCAGCCGTGTCATACACCGACCTGTCAAGATCGGGTGCTGAGTGAGGAGATCTAGGTGTGCCAGAAGCATCTAGTTCAGAAATCCCTTAACATGAAGATCCACCCGGCTTCATCTATTAACCCTGCTTGATAGAGGTAGGCCTACCTCGGTTCAGGTTGAAGCCCGCGTCTTGCGCGCGAGAAGAGGGGCGATGAAGCTTTATATGCACCTTGAGGCCTAGTTGAGGAAACCCAATCTTGAACTTTCCATATCTCGGACAACAAAGTCCCTGCGGAGTCGGGCCTGGTTCCCCACGGGGTGCCATTTACATACTTTCGTCATACAGCACTCTTCAACACAAGCCTGCATCTTGGGATTGTCGAATCCATCTCGGGCACATGAAGGAGGGATACCATACATTAAGTCTTATTCTGTTTTCCTGATAATAAACCTATATCCGTATATGTGCGTTAGATCAGTATGGATGACGACTAACGTTCGTATAGTATGGCGAATCTCTCGTGAACAGTCTTCTAGTTGGAGCCCATACTCCCTGCCACGTCCGAAATCTCTACACGAAAGACCATGGAAACACACAAGGAAGGTGGCAGAGCAGACTCGTTACGGGGTTGGAAAAGAGAGAGAAGCTGCACCCTTGCTTTCGCTTCTCAGTAGAATCCAAATTCTTATTCCTGCACCTCCAAATTATGCTTCGCCAAAGTCTGCTCTACCAGACTTAGATATCTAACACTCTTTGCAGTATATACAGAGTTTATTATCACCGAGAACCTTCAAGTTGTCTGTGACCGAGAAAGCTTTTAGGCTTTTTTCTACAATCACCTATATAACGACACATCGCTCCCAAAATCCCAAATGTTGCATCGTTGTCTAGCATCATCAACCGAAGTCTGTCTACGCTGACTATTCACCAGTGCAGATTGCTACTTTACACCGATCAATCCACTCCCGAAGACATCCATCCATCATCTCGTGTACAATCATGGCAGAAAACAAGGAGATTCCCCAGGCGTCTCTGGCCAACACCCCATCCGAGGACAACCGAGTTCCAAAGGCCGGTGATGAACCAACGACTGCAATCCTTCAAAACCCGCTGGCCCATATGTCGCATGATGATCTCATCGCCGATGCCGACAGTTTTGTCCGCGAGAAGGGCCTATTGCCTTACGCGGACGCTTTCCGCAAAGGCGCTCTCCTGGCCAAGGTTATCAACTCGCCCCAAGGGTTTGAGTCTGTTGCAGAGCTGGAAGAGGAGGATAGAACATTGCTACGGTTTGAAGACACACACCGCTGGAAGTCCCAACCCAAGATGCTCTATTTTCTCTGCGCCCTTTGTGCAGGTTGCGCCATTGTCCAAGGCATGGACCAAACCGTCATCAACGGTGCACAGGTATGCAGAACAAACCTATCGTACCCCAAAGGCTCGTGGTTGCTAATATACATATACATAGAGCTTCTACTTTAAAGAGTTCAAAGTTACGGACAGAGCATTACAGGGCTTCACCAACGGAGCACCATACGCATCCGCAGCGCTCATCGGATGCTGGCTCAACGCTCCCCTAAACAACTGGTTCGGCCGCCGCGGTACTATTGCCTTCTCTTGCTTCTTTGCTTTTGTCACTGGAATCTGGCAGGCTGCCGCAAATAGCTGGATTTGCCTTATCATTGCCCGCCTTGTCCTCGGCCTGGCTGTTGGAGCCAAGTCAAGCACCACCCCCGTCTACGCTGCTGAATGCGCCCCCAAGAATATTCGTGGTGCCCTCACCATGATGTGGCAAATGTGGACAGCATTTGGCATCATGATAGGATTTGCATCTTCCCTCGCTTTCCAGAATCTAACATGGCCCAACGAGCACTCCCCATGGCGGTGGATGATTGGCTCGACCTCTCTTCCGCCGTTGATCGTCGGTTGTCTTGTCTACCTCCTCCCGGAGAGCCCTCGCTGGTATATGGACAAGGGTGACTTCCAGAAGGCTTTCACGGCGCTTACGAAGCTCCGTAGAAGCGAGTTGCAGGCGGCCCGCGATATGTATCTTGCATGGAAGTTCTTGCAAGTCGAGCAGGATTCTAAGAAAGGCCACAACCTCTTCAAAGAGTTTTTCACTGTGAGGAGGAACTGGCGCGCAGCTCAGTCTTCATGGTTTTGCATGTTCATGCAGCAATTCTGTGGTGGTATGTACCAGTTACCCTATCTGCTTCTTACAACGCCAGGCGAGAGATAACTAACACATTACTAGTCAACGTGATTGCTTACTACAGCACTCAAATCTTTACGGATGCAGGCTATACGCAGTCACAGGCACTCTTGGCTTCATTTGGCGGCGGCGCTATCAACTGGCTCTTTGCCTTACCTGCTATCTGGACCATTGATACGTTTGGCCGCCGCAACCTTCTCCTGGCCACATTCCCGCTCATGAGCATATGCCTTTACTGGACTGGCTCGAACTTCTTCATCGAGGCCGACAAGTCTCGGCTAGCTCTCCTGGCAACCAGTATCTATATCTTCATGGCCGTGTACTCGCCTGGCCTTGGCCCCGTCCCATTTACCTACAGCGCGGAGGCTTTCCCACTGCATATCCGGGCTCTTGGTATGGCTTCAGCAACATCCATTACTTGGGCTTTCAACTTTATCCTCAGTTTTACATGGCCTCAGATGCAGCAGAAATTTGGCGCTACGGGTGCTTTCCATTGGTATGCGTCGTGGAACGTGTTCGGTTGGGTGTTTGCGTACTTTCTGCTGCCAGAGACAAAGAACTTGACATTGGAGGAGCTGGATCTCGTCTTCAGCATGCGCAACCGCGCTCATGCCAAGTACTATGCTAAGAAGCTAGGATGGTATTTGAAGCGAATCATGGGCAGAAACCCCGACCCTATGCCTCCGCTGTACCGACTGGATAATGCTCCTTCGATGGAGGCCAAGCCTGAGGCTAGGGGCTCGGTTTGAGGGGTGAACACGAAGGTGTGTGACTGTTTGTTTCTTATCAAAGCCTGGGTGACTCTCATTGAAAGATATCTCATCGGAGTCCCTCTAAGAGTACTTTCCAGGACACTGTTTCTGAAGGTCTTTGATACGGAGGCTGTAGTGGATGGGTTGGTGGTTGGCTTTGGAGTTTTGAATACTCTGCGGTTAATGAGTCCGGCAGTCTATAGGTAAACTATGGTGACTTGTCGTGTTGTCTGTTCTGTTAGTGTTTAGTCATTAATTGCATAGTTATGAGATTATTCCTATGTATGGTGAAGTTCATGGTGGTGTTCTGCTGTTGAAGTTGAAGATGACTAATGAGGCATTGCAACAATAAGGGGAACTCAGCTACTACCGAGGAATACTCACACACACAAGCAGCTCACTCTTCTTGCTTGTGATAACGCCACCCGAAGAGCCGAAATGGCAGATCATGATCGCCGCGATGCAACTTGCCGCTCTGACCTAGCCCGGTCCGCGGTAGCCAGGTTATGTTCGGCCCCAGACACGGCTACAGCGCCGTCGAGACCAATACAAGGATTCGGCCCAGCGCATGTGCTAGAACCGCATTTGGACCACCCCCATACGCACACTATGGTTTTCGTACACGGCAGAGGAAGCGGCGCAGAGGAGTTTGCAGAGGAATTGATGCAGTCGTCCCTCCTATCGAATGGGCGGTCGTTACAAGAACAGTTGCCGGGATGGAGGTGGGTTTTCCCCGCGGCCCGGGAGGTCTGGAGCGAGGTGTTTGAGGAGTATATGCCCAATTGGTTTGAGCTAAAAGATGGGAGGGATGGAGAGAGAGATTGCGAGGGGCTGAAAGAGGCGGTTGGTCATGTAAAGAGGGTGCTGAAGGAGGAAAAGAGTAGATTGGGGGATGGTGTGGTGATGCTCGGGGGGATCAGTCAAGGTGGAGCGGTTGGACTGTGGACACTTCTGTCGTTGATGGGCGACAAGGATGGCGACGGTCTTGGGAAGTGGATGGGAGGGTTTGTTGCGAGTAGTATATGGATGCCCTTTGGTGATGAGCTTGAAAAGATATTGGAGGGAGATGGCCAAGTTGACGAGTCTGTTGGGCAGATGATGGGGTCACTTGTTGATACTCATCGGCACAGGTCGTCTGTCCCCATCCTCATGGGCCATGGGTCAGACGATGCGTATGTGGACGTCGACCTGGGACGGCAGGCAGCGAGAATCCTGAGGCGATTTGGATGCGATGTTGACTGGAGAGAGTATCAAGGCGCAGAGCAGGAGGGTCATTGGTTTAAGGTGTCGGAGCAGATGGATCATATTCACGAGTTTCTGAGTAGAGACACAGTTAAAAGTCGAGAATACAATACATGATTAACTTGAGGCAGCAGAACGAATACTCAATCTGTTGCCAGTTACCCATCATATGATACCATGTGCAGTTAAATATGTCCATGTTTGCGGACCAGTCTCCGTCCCCAGTATTTACACCATGTCAACGAAGACACATAGCGTTAAGGGATTCGAAACCTGGTGCGGAGTCCTTTTGTTTCACTCATAACTACGGAGTACAAAAGGAAGAAAAGAAGAAAAAAAAAAACTCACCAAAAGAAAAAGCAAAGAACATTCCGGGGTAGCATCGAGAGACATGACCCATGCCCTGTCGATTGATTTGCGATGGCGTGGTGCCCCTGCAGATGGAGTTTTTTTCTAGAGGACAAAATGCCTGCCTTTCTCGGCAAGCGTCGATCATCTCTAAGGCCCTGATCGGCAAGCGTTTTTTGAAAAAACTGAGTAGGTTGTGGGGACAAAGATAAAATGATTTCCTGCAGCTAGACCAAATTGAGGTCCAAAAAGCCACCAAAATCACGCTATCTTCAGTTTCCCCACAAGAGTCAGAGTTATGCAAGCGTCGCATTGTACCTTTTGGCGTTTTCCTTCATTCGGCATAGCCTCTTGGCAACCTTTCCCGATAAAGCAGCCTCTTGGCTTCATTTCTAGCAGGATGAAAAGTTAATTGATTTGGGGGTTTATGAGCCTCGCGGAGTTTTCCGTGTCACCTTGAGTGGTGATAACCCTGACCCTAACCCTAACCCTGGTTTTCTGCCAAAAGGAGCACTTGCGACAGTGCCTAAAAAGGAAGGCGGTGAGGCTTTCACTTGTGCAATTGCTGACAGGGGCTAGGAAGGGTACATCTAGCCACTTGTGCATTCAAATGTATCTCTCAAAAAACCAGTTTTTTCAAAAAACGCTTGCCGATCAGGGCCTAAAATTTCAATCCAGCGCGGCTAACGTAGGTACCTAGGTACTTAGAAACTGAAGTCCCAAGAGGGAAGGAAGATGCTATCAACCAGCACCTCCTGCCGTGGCCGTGGCCGTGCGTGCTCTTTCCCAAGACCATGGAAACCGAATGCCTCAGGTTGTGCTTTGGGTTGAACGAGGCTTGAACATGTCAAGACTTGACTTTGCACCCATCGTCATCTAACTACTCCGTAGTCTCGGAGTACTTCACAAAGTGATCTCCCCAAACATTCAAGCTTCGCGTTAGCCGATATCATCGCCGCCCACCTTTCACACTTTACCGTACGTGGCATCCAAGACTATCGGAGAACAGACCCTTCTCGCCGGAGCTTGGTTCGATAGTTCAACAAGATGACGTCCGGTAATCGACATTCAAATACTGCGACAGAGAGAAGAGCCTTGCCTTGTCACGGAAAACTCAAATCAGGCCCTCCTCGATGAACTCTCTAGACATGCTAACATGGTCACCATGAAAGCCACGAGGTGCGGCCCCACCATCCCGGCGAATGATCTAGACTACTCCGTATCCGTACAACACCAAGAAATACAGCCCCTGGAAACGTGCTTTGCCCTTCCCCTGGGCGTGCCGCGTCCCAACGCTCGTCATTCTTGTCCAAGTCGTACGGTGGCGCGCGTAAGCCCTGGCTCATGTTGTCTGGCCAAGCCAGATGCACTTTGCGGTGCAGGTCTTGCTGACATTGCCGAGAACCATGATGGCCTGTGGACAGTGTAAAGTAAGACGTGGTTAGGTGGTTTATGCCTTTGACAGGGACCCTTTCTTGCAGCTGATCTTTTCTTCTTTGATCTGGGCGTCACAGAAAGCCAACAAATTCAACGACAAGATCGCGAACGACCAAGGATATCCTGGCTACTCATGCTCTTTCCAGTCCTCTACAAGGATAAACGACAGCTGTCAACGCCGTCTGGCTGGGTCAAGCGCAGAGTCATGCCTTACAGTGCCTCTTCGGTCCGTTTCGTCTCCATCGGCGCCGAAGCCTGGCAGCCAGTCTGCCAGTTAACTTACGCTTTGATGCCATCAAAGTCTCGTCCCGAACCCATCGTGTTTTACACTTCTAGCCGATTATCCATCTAACTTCGGGCCCATGGACTCCTCCGGGCCAAACCATGTTCGGTCATGCTCCGGGGCCAGCCCGGCCTTGTGGTCCCGAGTCGGCAACGAACCCTATGGATCAGTCAATTCCTCCGATGCAGCGCAAAGCCTCCCGGCGCTAGTCTTAGCCGTCCCTTGTCCTGGAGCCCTGGATCCTCCCACCGTTGTATCAACCACCGATGGCGTTCTTCTAGCGTTGGTGCTGTAAGCCAACACCAGAGCCTAGCATGTTCCACTGTCATGCGACATGAAGGACGTCGAGTCTTGTTTCCACTACCGTTCAGACTCCCCGTAACTAAGGCCAGGCACAGACGTGCCTCGCGGACGCGGCCCCATCACTTGAGAGTCTTGGGGTGCGTTTAGTTTGCCTCTCTTGATTCGTGCCTGAAGGGCGGGTTGACGTGGAGGCGAAGACGGAAACGGACACTATCGGATCACCAGTAGTTATAATGATGCCTCCGCATCCTCCACCCCCGCTGCAGCCGGCCTTTGTTCTTGTTCTGTCGCTCTGAGAGCCTTGAATGATATCTTGAGCTCCATCGACGGCCACAGCAGTATGCGCAATCCACCTCTGGAGGTGGTAGCCACATGGCCCACCCCAAACTACGATGACCCCGAGCATCGTGGGCCGGCCCTGCTCATTGTCGAGCTAACCATCATGTCTGTCGCTATTCTTACTCTCCTGGCTCGGCTCTACGTCCGAATATTCAAGGTCAACAAAAGTGGCCTGGACGACTGGCTGATGCTAGCTGCTATGGTACTGACTTCCCCGATTCCCGAACCTCGGCTCACCTGGCGAGCATGTGCAAGGATGTTCAGCGTTTCCATTTACTGACTTCCGGTTGCAGGTATTCGGCATTGGTGTCACCGTTTGTGTTATCCTCTCGGCCCAGCTCTACGGATGGAATATACACGTATGGGACCTTAAGGAGTCCCAGGCAGTCAAGGGCCGGCAGGTGTCAATTGCTGCCCAGACGCTCTTCTTGTTCTCGTCTGGCCTTGCAAAGAACTCGATACTTGTCTCCTATCTCCGTATTGCACCCACAAAATCATGGCTGCGACGATTAACTTTTATATCGATTGGCCTGGTCACCGCTCTCATCTTTATCTTTCTCATCGTTCTCTGGACACAATGTCGGTACGTTTCTAAGTATCTGTATTCCAACTCACGACTTCGATTCTAATTGTGTAAAGACCTATGACTGCCTACTGGAGCCTGACAGGAGGTGATAATTGCTCTGATGAAGGACCTAGTGTACTGTAAGTTACCCCCCAAGCCTGTGATTAATTTGTGTTTGCCGCTGACCCTGTTTAGGAGCCAAGCCATCACTACAGTTATTACCGATTTGCTCGTCTGCGCCCTTCCTCTGCCGACCCTTTTTGCGCTACGACTGCCCCTCTCGCAGCGTATCGCCCTTATTGTGCTATTCTCGCTGGGTCTCGTCGTTGTGTTCGCGGCCTCTATGCGTGCGTACTGGACGCACTATGTAACAGATGAGACATACGATGTTACCTGGCAGGGCTTCTATCTCTGGATCTGGACCGCCGTTGAAGCAAACTTGGGCGTGATATGCGGCAGTGTTCCTGCCCTTCGCCCTCTGTTCAGAAACATCTTCCGATCTAAGAGCAGCAGCTACTATGACAACACGACTTCACATGCGTACCCTCCCGGCACCGTACCCGGAGTCGTGACGATTATTACAAGCCCTCGAAAGAGCGGCCGAAGCTGGGGGGACTCCTTACAGCGAGGAAGTAAAGGGGTGAGAATTCAGGATGACCACATCGACCTTGAAAACGGCACCTATCCTGGCGCAAGACGACACAAGAACACGGACAGCGGAGCGTCAACACTCGAGATGGACACTTGGCCACCTCGCGAACAACCAAGGTCATGGCCGTCAGATTTATAATGAGACGCAATAGGCTCTATGGGTTCCGTATGTTAATGGCGTTGGGAATGTATAGTATTCACGAAAGTTTACGAAGTAAGGGAAAGTCTGGACTGTTTAAGCCGGTAAGCGAAGGATGACAGGAATAATGGCGTTTCAGGCCTTTTTTGTGTTCAATTGTTAAAACAAATAATCACTTTTCTTCCACTTAACCCCATCGAGCGCTTTGTTAGACCAACTCGATACCCAAGCCAGAAGAAGGAAAACATTCCTGTCTTTGACTCACTTCAACATCGGTTGCGGCTCAGTCTATCTGGCAAACCCATAGTTACGGATCGAGATGATGTGTTTCGTCGAAAGGTTTTGGAACCCCTGGCGCATCTAGCGTAGCTCCGAATCTTTAACAAGCCCGTTGTACCCCGGTATTTGGGCCAGCCCCGTAAAGGCTATCCGTACGCCATATGGTATAATACGTTTCTCATATTGACCAGGCCCTCTGGGCTACGCCTTACAGAGATCGACATTGTCACGGTTATTTGTTTCCATGCATCAAGCATCAGCATATTAAACCTCCTCGGCCGGGCTGTCGTCTGAAGCGGCCGGCGAGTCGAACGGAGTATCCCGTTTGGGCCGAAGAAGATATAACCAATGGTAAATGTCGGGGTCATTGGGCGAAAGCTTGGGTGTGGGAATCTGAGCGAGAACCTCAACATCAAAGGGTAGGTCGCTAAGGTGGAAACGTGTTGCAGAGAAGCTGAGTGACACCCAGACGGCGCCATCGGCGAGACAGTTTCGTATACCGGCAGCCATTCGGCGCAGTGAGGTCTCGCCACCGCATGAGATAGCGTCGACTGTGCTCTTGTCAACGATGAGGTCGAATTGCTCCTTCATGTTGAGCTGTGTAGCATCCTGGACAGCATAACGCATCTGCACATCCCCAAAAGCCTGGGTCTCAAGATCACGACCACGCTCAATGGCAAGAGGCTCATAATCGACATTGAGTACGTTGCGGAAACCACGGGAGCGGAAGTGGTTCTGCAGATCGCTTGTACCGAAGCCGATGTGGAGGACCCGGGCCGTGTCCGGGTTGAGCCGCTCAATAACGGGCTCGGCCAGGGCCATGAAGCGGGCCGAAGGGAGAAGCCATTCAAAGGCCTTTTCTGACGAGAAACGGTGATGCCAGTAACTCTGCTTGTCGAAGTCGGCGGGCATGATGGCGTCGAGAGCAGCTCGGGTGCGCTGAAGGATGGGCGACGAGGAGAGCTCCATGGGCGGGATCTGGGGCGCAGGAACCATGGTCCTATTTATTTAGGGGGTTGTATTATCTTATCAATGGCGCTTCTCAAGGTCGACATGAGGTTGACTTTTTCGCGAATCCTGGCTCTTGGTTCGGGGGGGTTCGGATCCACAGAACTGGGATTGCTGGAGTAAAAGAAAATGGAGCCTTCATGATGCATATCTTGTACTCAACTGGAGAGGATTTCGAAACCTTTCAAAGTATTCGACTTGTTAGTTAGTTGGTTAGCATCGAGTCACTGTTTGTCCTATTGAAGTCCGTGGCGGCATCAGATGCTCGTTTGCCATGACGAACACATGGCCAAGAATAGCCAGCTTTGGCGTCTTGATCACGACGATGCTTGTTTGACAGGAACAAGTGACTTGATTCTTCGGACAATTTTCAGGCCCTGAACTTGGACCTTTCGGGTCAAGTGCTGAGCGGGAGACCACCTAGTTAGAGCCTAGACTAGTTAGACAGTAAGATTCATGATGCTCAGGAACATTATCACTGATTCATGGTGCTTTTAGTAATGTTAATGGTCTCTCAGTCGGTGAAACGTAAGGGCCAAAAACCATTGGGTAGATGAACGCGGCGGAAGTATCACG
Organism: Fusarium staphyleae; assembly: GCA_017140175.1. Lineage (NCBI taxonomy): Eukaryota > Fungi > Ascomycota > Sordariomycetes > Hypocreales > Nectriaceae > Fusarium > Fusarium staphyleae. The sequence continues at coordinate 48,638 of JADDON010000292.1, forward strand.
ATGTTGTTGAAAGATCAAGAAACTGCTTCCTTGACAATCTTCTGTTTCGACTCGGGCATTGCTGCACCTGGTGGTTTGCGTGAGAAGGAAGTGACGTCAGCTTCGTGATTGGCAGGGGCTGGCCCGTTACGCACTTGCCTTGCTGCGCTGCCCCGGCGACTCCCAGCCCTATTAATATTGACCAATAAACGCTCAGGGGTCTTTTCTAGCCACACTCAAGATATGCACTGTTTCAGCTGCGCCTCTTTGGAGAGTGCCGCGTCAACCTCTTGAGAGCCCAACAAGAGAGAGGATTACGAGGCGCGTGATGAGAGGAAGAATCTTCGACTTTTTTTTATTTCAATCACTGAATCCTCGCTTAACACTTTCAAGAGTTTCTGTTTCATTTTTCACGCCTCATTCTCTCGTTTTGCGGTATCTGCAGACCCCTAACTAACGTTAACCGCCCATCAATAAGGCCGGTCAAATCTCCCTACATAAGACGCTCCATCATAGCCTCATCTACAAGTACGCCCAAGGAAGAATATACAGAAAATGGCGCCCACAATCAGCGATCCATTTGGTGTTGGCGCCGTGGATCATAGCGCAGAAGATACCGTCAACATCCTGCTACGGCGTGATCTCCAGAGTCCAACCCACACGCAGCAGGTGACTCTGGGTGTTATCGCCGCTTACGTCGTTATTATTGCTATTCTCTGGAACGTTCCCTATATCCGCATGGTTCTTTGGCCCTTCAAGGTAAGTTATACATCAATCTCGGTGTCGTCTTATTCCAGTTGTTGACTGACTACTATAGATGCTTGTCATCGCCTTTCATGAGTTCGGCCACGCCATCACAGCTGTTCTCACTGGCGGCAAAGTCAAGTCCATCAGTCTTGACCCAAACGAAGGCGGCGTTACACACATGATCGGTGGTAAAAGTGCTCTTACCTTGCCTGCGGGCTACCTAGGCTCTTCCATCATTGGCGCTCTCCTGACATTTTGCGGCTTCAACATCGTCGCCTCCAAAGTAGCCAGCATCGTCTTAGCCGTGTGTTTCCTCCTCACTCTTTGGTGGGGAAAACGAGATTGGCTCACGATTCTGACTGTCCTGCTCGCCGTCGGGCTTCTCATTGCCTGCTGGTTTATTTCTCACGCACAAGCCCTGCGGTTCGTTGTGCTTTTCATCGGCGTCATGTCATCGCTCTACAGCGTGTGGGATATCTGCGATGACCTGATCCTGCGCAAAGTAAACTCGTCCGATGCCAGTGTCTTTGCTAAGCGCTATGGTGGCTCCTCGCAGTGCTGGGGTGTGATCTGGTCCATTATCTCGGTCTGTTTCATGGCTATTGGCATTGTCGCTGGCCTGGCGGCCTTTTCTCAGTCTTTTGCCCAACAAGAGAAGGATTCTCAGAAGTTCATTCCCACTTAGACGACTGGCTCGTCTACAGTAGGGGATTGTTATTGTTGCGCAAGCGGAAAGGGGAACAGGACATCGGGGACTTGCAAGCGTTTTTGTTTACGTTATTGGGATTTATCAATATCAAGATGAGAGTGGAGGAAGGTAATGATAGAACAAGGAGAGGATTGTTGCAGATCTTCAGAAGCAGATGGTAAGGCTGGATTGATACCCCGAAGAAGGCATCCCCGTTGGATAGGTAGTCGCCATTTGAAACGTCGTTCATGTACCCCTTTCTCGATTTAGTTTGTGACTCGATGACCATCAACTCTGAGATATCAATACTAGTGACTAGACCATGACTAGCAGAGACTTGAGGGGGGACAATTCACACAAACACATGAACCTCCGTGGCACGACCTCAAAATCTCCGCAAATAATGAACCATTGTTGGGGATCAATCGGCCCTTTCTCGTCATCACGTTCGACGAACCCCTTGTGATACCACTGTGAGCAGCTCAGAGAGGGCTTCTCTAGACTGATGAAACGTCACTCAGCAAGATGAGCTTGTACGTATTCTACGATGACCATATCTCTGTACTCCAGTTGGATTATAAGAAGATTGATCATACCCTCTTGGCTATTTTATCCAGATACAAGCATCTTCTCACTTACACAAGTTCATATATCTATAAGCCTGGATTGAACACCCTCAAACAGCCGTATCCTCGTTCTTCTAACACAATGTCTGCCATTTCGAACCTCCCGTGCTTAGTGACTAGGATCGCAGCCACGTCTTCTGTCGAATCGTTCCCCAACGAAACTCCTACTCTGAGCCTCTGTGGCCAGGACTTCTTCTTTAGCGGACATGTTACTAGTTACGGGTAAGCATCCTGCTCACATCACCACCCTTCCGCTGAACAGACGTTTTCCTAGGCGCGTACCTCACGTTTACTCGAACAGTGACGTGGTACGCTTTGATCACATGAACGAGAACAACCATACTGAGTATGTTATTCTCGGACCCAACGGGCATTACTTTCGTCTGCGTCGCACTCATGAAGGCGATGTCGCTGCCCAAAGTGAGTTTATGTATCGCGCTTGAGCCGGTGTACTTCATTGTAAGCCATTCGTAAGAGACTGATCATCCACCCAACAGACACCAGCAACTTGGAAGACTATCCCGATCTCGTCGCTTTTCTTGACGAACACGACGTCGAGCGACCAGCTTTTCTCTATTTGGGCCCGGACCAGACCTTTTACGTCCGTGCCGAAGACGGTGCTGAGCAATGGGTTCTCCCCAAGCACATACTTGAAGATGCCCTGCAGGTCACTTTCACCGCGACTCGGTCTAATGTCGAGGGCTTATGGCTGGGTGCCGGAGGGGCATGGGTAGTGCAGTATCGCAACGGCAGCTTCAAGTTTGACCTCCGCGGCCGCTACGACATGCTAGAGAGGGTGCTGCGTGAGGCTCGTGAGGATGGGCTGAGAATTGCTGCGCTGGCTTTGGATCTCTCAGATGGAAAATCCTTTGCTGTCGTGTATGACAATGGCGTTGTTGAGCATGAGACTGGATCGCTTCGTGACTTTGATCCAACGGGGTTTGAGGTATGGGTTGAGGAGCAATGGGACCTTTGAGAGGGTGGTTCATGTAGCTCGCTTAATGGCGAAGAGGTCATTCATTCAAAGTAGATTGTCGCGGACGAAACCTGCTTCAAACTATCATTATTAAGAAACCTTTCAAGGAATAGAGGCCCTTGTTTCCCCTCAAATGAGCCTAGACCATCTCAAATGGCTGAGGCTTGCCTGGAACATATCTCGTACATATATAAGAAGCCCCAATCTCACTATAGAAGGTCGTGTCAAAGTGGTAGAGCATACTAGAGCATGTGGAATACTAGCAGCGACTGACTGTTCGCAGTTGCATGTCAGAGACATATCCATGTTGTATGTAAAACAAAACCAGTTGAAAGTCACAGTTCTCAACTTTCTATGGTGAGGACATGCCATAGACAGAGTAGTAACGTAAGCCATCGAAGATGTGAGTAAGAGTATGCGCAAACTCCGCACGATGCGGAGTTCAAAAGAGCAGTTCAACCACAAGACCCATAATGATTTAGGCTAGCTTTGACTAAGGCAGCTCAATCCTTCGAGACGCTACCTCTATTCATTAGAGCTTAACAAATCCGGAGTTCCACGGCACCGGAGAGGAATCGAGCCTAGCCACACCATCTGGCAAAGGATCACACTAGCACGCCGACCTGCCATATATGATATATCGACCATCAGCGTCATGTATAAAAGAGACCGGGTGTAAGTCCGTTTCTAATTATGGAATCACATCAATCTTTCTCTTTTATACCGACCAGCAATCGATATCTGCAGCCATGACTTCAGTCAAGACCCTCTTCCAACTCTCCTCAAAGCCAACTTGGTTCGAAAACATCTCTATCCGCCCTAATGGCACCGTGTTAGCTACCCGTCTCGACGTCCCCGAAGTCTGGGCCGTCGACCCATCGACTTCTTCTGGCTCTCTCCTCTTCCGGGTTCCTCTACCCGAAGACATCCCCTCCCAGGCCCTCACCGGCATCTGTTCCCTCCGCCCTGACGTCTTTGCCATCGGCGCAGGCATCTACGACATGATCGGGGGCACAGGTCCCAAGCCCGGCAGCTGCAGCGTCTGGCTCGCCGATCTGACGGGCGAGGAGCCCAAAGTGACAAAGGTGGCCGACACGCCAGAGATTGCCATGATTAACGGCATGGCAACGTGGAATGAGAATATGGCGCTGGTCACAGATTGCTTGAACGGCAAGGTGTACAAGCTTGACGTTGCATCCGGAGCTTACGAGATCGCGCTTGAAGACGAGACCATGACGGTACCAGACGGGGCTCTTTTCCCGATTGGCATCAACGGCCTCAAGGTCCATCGCACACAGGACCAGGCTTATGTATACTACACCACCACAACCCGCTACTCCCTGTACCGGCTACCCGTCACGCCCGACTTGCAAGTCGCGGGGCCCGTCGAGACGCTCGCCTCAGGCCTTGTCCCTGATGACCTCGCCGTAGCGCGAGACGGGACTGTGTACGTGTGTACCAACGTTACAAACACCGTGGTGCGGATTCCTCCGGGAGGTGGTGATGTGGTGATTGTGGCTGGCGAGGCGACGGATATGGCACTTGCGGGATCGACGGCTTGTGTCTTTGGTCAAGGGGAAAAGGTACTTTATGTTACGACAGCTGGAGGGAATGTGACGCCGGTCGATGGAAAGACGGAGCCAGCCAAGATCGTCGAGGTTCGGCTGGAATAAGACAGTAAATCAAAGGTTACATTAAATAACAGATGCGACTGGTATCGGACACAATCTTTCAAGCATATTCCCAGTGATGTTCTTATTCGAGCTGGCTTGGCCACCAAGCGAGCCATTTTATCATCGTCCCAAGCCTATCGGCGACATGCCCCAACGCCAAGTTTTCCCCAATCCGTAAAATCAACAAAGCTCAAAACCCTCATGTCTGCTCCTGAGGCTTCTTTGGTGAAGATGGTGCAGGTGAAAGGGGCTACCACCGTCCGCGACGTCCACGACCTCCGCCAAAGCCTCCACGGCCTCCTCCTCCTCCTCCAGCCATATTCTGTTCATACCCTGAAAAGCCCTGGTTACCGCCAAAGCCACCGCCAAAATTGCCTGCTTGGCTGCCCTGAGCTCCTTGACCACCCGCCCCGCCAGCGTTTTGCATGCCCGCGAACATGGCATTCATTTGACTGGGGTCCATCTGGCTTGGATCCATGCCGGAGGCCATCATCTGCTGCATCATTTGTTGCATCTCAGGCGCCATGTTGTCCATGCCGGGCATTGCTCCTGTTGATCCACCAGAGGCTCCACCAGGCATGCCCATACCGCCCATCATCATCATGTTGAAATCTTCCATCATCTTCTTATTATTCTGGGCAAAGACATCAGCACCAAACTCGCTCCGGACGGTCTCTTGCTTGGAGGCGTAAAGTGCCCATGTGAATTCGTCGAAGCCATAGTTGAAGTAGTCGCTGATGTCGGTACCGGGTTTGCGCCACGGCTTTTCGTTCTCCGGGAGGTCTTTGCAGGGACATTAGTCACTGGGATGTCTCGGGGGAAATAGAGGGTTGGTATATACCTTCGTCAATGTTGACTTGTGTGATGGGCTTTCCTGATGCAGCATGAATGGGGTTCGCATTTACATCGATAGTTGATTTTGAGGCCGCGGCTGACGTCTTGTCGGCGCTTGGCGCTGCGACGTTGACTGTGCTAGATTGTCGCGACTCGCTTTCCTTCTTGACAGGCGCTGGCTGTGAAGGTATATCGTTTGAAGCTGACCTTTGGGGGATATTTCGAATGTCGCTGTATTTGGATTGGCTATGATTATAAAACCGATACGTTAATAGTGCTTCTTATCACGCTCGGCGCACATATTCACGTACGATGGAGGAGCAGGTTTAGTGCCATCTTTTCGCTCAGTAATGATGTCGATATCCTGTAATCATATGTTAGTACTTTCATACATATGAGATCGCGACAGCCCTACTGAATCATCATCATCCTCGTCCATGGCGGCGCCCTCGTCCTCCTCTTCACCTTCTTCAAGATCGTCTACCTGGGGTTTCTTCTCGTCTGGGCTTGCGCCCTCGGCTTTGGGCTCCTCAGGCACGTAAAGATCATCATCCTCGTCAATATCCATATTGGCGACCTTGAAAATAGAAAAAAGGTGGTCGGAATTGGGGATATAGTATTCGGGCAAAAGTGTGTATTTATTGAAGGCCTGGCCATCCAAAGACGTCAAGCTCCAAGCTGTCGAGGTACCTGAGCTGCTCACGCGCCGAAGTTTCTCCGGGCGCGCTTCACCGTTGCCATTGCGAGCGCCCGAGATTCACCGACCCTCACCTTTCGCCAGAAGGATCCAAGCGCAAATCGGCATCCAATCCACTTCGCTCGCTCTGTACCTAGCTTCTCCAGGCCTCGAAGCTTGGGGACTTTTTATTCTAGTCGTAGCCTCTCACCACGATCGTGTCGCGACAAGTCAACCATCGAGACTCTGTCGCATTCGTTCAGAGGGCCTACATTTGCCCTGAGCATGTCCCTGACCCGATCAGCAAGCGGCCCAGCAGGTGGTTTATCTATCAACACCAGCGCTGCTAACGCCTTGTAAGCTCCACACCAAACAAAACAATCACACCCCATTTGGTATCCAGCTTTGGTGACTGCTATCTACAACAACGCCCTTTGCTGACCGGCGCGTCTACGTGACAGCGGCTCTACCGCTCCCAAGCCTCCAGCTTCTGGTGGTGGTCTTTTCGGCTCAGCTGCCAACTCTACCACGAACACGACGACTGCGCCAGGGGGAACGAGCAACATGGCGACAGCAGGAGGTCTCTTTGGCGGCGGCGCGCAGAAGACGGGGAATAACTTGTTTGCAAATTTGACGACAGGATCGACATCTACTCCCGCGGCTGGTAATGGTGGTCTTTTTGGAAACACTGGCGGTGGTAACTCTACCGCCAACGCAAACACCCAACAACAAGGGCAACAGCAGCAGACTGGAACCACCAGCCTGTTTGGTCAGAAACCGGCATCAGGCGGCTTATTTGGTAATACCGGAACTACTCAACAGTCGACACCATCCACTGGTACTAGTCTATTCGGCCAGTCAACCCAGAACCAGCAGCAACAACAGCAGCAACAGCCGCAACAACAGGCCAGCACTGGTCTCTTTGGCCAGTCAACAACGGCAAACACGCAATCGAACACAGGCAACGGCCTATTTGGCCAATCACAAGCACAGCCCCAAACGTCTTACAGCTAGTAAGTCGAAACAAGCCCGACTGTTAACAGCAGATGCTAATCTCCAACAGTGGCCAAAACCAGCCTCAGCAAAACTCCACGCTCGGCCAGTCGACGAACCAGGTGTCGGCAGTTCAGATCAACTATGACAGCATCCGCCCACGCACCCGCTTCGATGATCTCGCCAAGCCCGTTCAAGACGAGATCGCACTTCTAGACAAGGGTATCCAGCGCGTCATCAAGATGCGAGACGAGATCGGCGAGTTTATGCCACAGCACGAGAAGGACATCGACCAGCTCGGCCGTGACGTCAAGTTCGTCGAGTCCAAATTCCGTACTGTTCAGGTCGCCCTCAACAACGACATCCAGACAGTCAAGGCTCTACAGGACCTCACGCGCAAGAACGCCGCCGATGCTCGACTGTGCTTCCGCGGCGCCGACAACCTCAAGCTACCGACCCACTACCATCAAACTGGCCTGTTCGCCAGCCAGGGGCCCGTCTCAGACACCAATGGCGCAGACGCTGCATCGACGCATGCCGATGCGCAGGATCTCATTACCTACTTCAACCGCATTTGCGATGATATTGAAAAGTACAAGGCCCGCCTTGATGACTATCGCGGCGATATTGAGCGAGATATGCCTGGTGTCGAGAACGGCCTGTACGAGCAGATCCGGGCCCTGCGAGATCGCAGTAGCGGCAGCGTGGTTGTCCAGGGCCAACTGAACGAGGTTCTGCTGGCGCTGCGCGATACAGGAAATGCGATTGTCGCTCAAGCGGGACAGATTGCTGATACGCGCGAGCGGCTGTCGCGACTTCAGGCGGGTATCGTGGACAGCGGGGTGTATGCTATGGGTATGAATGCCTGAGTGCCGGTACACTATTCGATGGACTGGAGATTCGGGGAGTAATATCAATCTAGCGGGCATCGCGAGAGCTCATTTTTAGTATGGGTGGGAATTGGTGATAGAACTCTTTTGTATGGACAGTCAGAAATGGTGTTGGCGAATGTAGCAAAGGACATTCTAGAGGATAGCCCTTACGACATGTACGAATATGACTTGATACAGCCCCAGTAGCCATTGTGAGCTTCACAAACGGCGGTCAGCTACCGTGAGGTCAGCTAATCGCCAGCACCCAAGCTATGTATATATAAAAACACTGTTCGTCGTCAGTCGCCCGACTCCCAACGCAAATTGTGATCGAATCGTTCATTATTCTGCCTCGCGCCCTTGATGAAGCGCGGGCGTTGGGTATCAAACCAATGCAGTGCCGTAGTATGTGTACAAAAAAACGCTGCGTACCGTCTTCCATCCTTTTCCAGCTTCAAGCCAAAGATATACTTCATATGGCCACCTAAAATGTCCCCTCTCCGTCTCCATCATCACCATAGTCCTCGCCAAACTCGTCACCGTTATCGAAGTAGTTCTCGGCATCATAATCACCAGCATCCTCGTCGTCATAAACTTCATCCTGCTCATCCTCATCCATGCCCTCCTCATCCTCGAGCTCACCAACTTCGTCGCCCTCTTCCTCCTTGAGAGCCTGCAACCGTTCCAACAGGTTCCCGCCCTGCATCTCGTCCTCGCCGGCCATTCCAAAGGCCTCCTCGGCGCTGGGTAGCGCGCTGATGCTACTGAGCTCCAGCTTCCGGCGCTTGAACCCCGCGGCGCCGCCCGTGTTGGTGACGGCCGCCGCGTCGATGGTGTCGTACAGCTCCGAGGGGAAGAGCTCGCGGCAGACGGGGCGGTTGGACCAGTCAGGGAGGGCGCGCTCCTCGCGGACGAACTTGTGGGAGTAGGTTGGCACGGCGGTAAAGGGGTCGAGGGAGGCCTTGCTCTTGACGCTGTACCGGGCATTCATCTGCGCCTGGCCGTAGTGCTTTCGCGGCGCTGTTGGGTCGTGGATGGCTGTACGTCTGGAAGTGTAGAGGGGAGAGCCATGGACCTGGTGCCGTAGGAGGAGGAGATGTTGGACGGCGGCCTTTTCGTTTGAGGCGAGTTCTCGGGGGGTTGGAACGAGGTATGGCTGGTAACTATGTTAGTGATATGTTGAGTCACCTCTACATCGCATATCCTCTTGCGCTACAAAGAGATAACGACTAAAGAAGAGAAACGTACTGGAAATAGCTCCGAGGGTCGAGCATCAGGCTCATCGCCTGTGTCCCAGGGAACATTGGGTCTTCCACCGCGTCCGCCGCCTCGTCCACCTCTGCCACCTCCACGACCACCACGAGACATTGAGACGCGCCGGTGAGTTCAGGTGCTACCAGAGATGGTGACTGTCAGCTGAGCATGTACCTTTAGCGACAGCTGAGCTGCAGCTTCTGTATATATACTTGTTGCGACGGTATGACGGTAATGTTTGCACTCGAGGTTTGGCGCAGAATGATTTTTTGCGGGGTGTTAGAAATGCGCCTCCAAAGTCGATGGAGCTTGGAGGGTCCCGAGATGAAAAAGGGCGGAATTTAGTCCGCGATCTCAAATGCCCCGCAGCCCCTCTGTAGGTAACCTGCAGCTTACAACAACACCAAAAGATCATCACCACTTGTACAAAAATAACAGCATGTCAGAGAGAATCGTCCCCATGGAAGACGACTCGGGAAACAGGAATCTGCCCGTTTCGGGTCTCGCAGAGCTGCAGACTCATCTTGAGGAGCTGGTCGATGATGGATCTGTACCCTTCAACGCCAAGCTGTTTGACGATGTTGAGCTTCAACTCACTGGTCAGTCTCACTCTGAACTACAGAGAATCTGGAAACTACCTATGAATATATGCTAACACGTCTCAGAAACCAATATTCCTCCTCTGCTGCCAACCCTCCTCCCTCCCCTCACAACAATACTCAAACAGACAACTCAAGACCCAACTCCCCTCCTCTCGCTCACCATCAAACTCTTATCTCCTGTCCCTTTCTCCCGCTGCCTCACCATTGCAGACCCCCCTTCACTCCTCGCCGCTTTGCGCTCTCCTCTTCCAGGCGCCAACCTCCTCGCCCTCGCCATCATTCACAAGGCGGCCCGCACCCCCGCCGACGCTGCCATCCTGAGCACCATACCAGATGTCGTCGAGGAGCTCGTGAGGAGGTGGCTAGACAGTGCGGACGTGGGCGTGGGAGAACGAGCGGCAAGAGTATTGGGAGATGTGCTTGAGACGGACTGCGATGTCATCATCGATGGTGAAGGCGTTAACGGTGTATCAGACTCGGGTATGACAAACGGCATCGCGGGAACAGAACTTGTCAAACGCCACGTTCCCGGCCACGCTCGTATCTGGCGTCTCATCTTCCTCGACCGCCAGTTTCTCTCCCTCATCACCAGCATCTGCCGCCCCGAGACCGTCGACCGCCAAGCAACCCTCGCCCAAGGCCGTCTTCTCCGCATCCTCCCACGTCTGACTGCACTGAACCCGCGCGTCATGTCCACAACGCCCTTTCCGGATCTTCTACCCCTGCCTAGTAATGCTGTCGAGCAAGCTGGACACGGTCTACTGCAGTGGGCAGCCTTGGCCATGGTGGACAAAACAGATGTGCTCCTGCATCTGAGTGTCATTGATTTCTTTGAGACGTTTGTGAGTATCATGCGTGTAGCAGGCAACTCAGCAGACAAGGATAGGATCGTGCGTGATCTGGTCAGGACGGCTGCTCAAGAGGATGAGCAGCTAACAGCTGCTTTGAGAGGACTTCCTGATCGCACGGTCGAAGAGGAGGCGGAACCTTTGGCCAGATATATCAGTCAGTTACTGGACTAGAGGCAAATTTCAACAATGTACGATACCAGGAAGAAACGTCTCATAATATTTAGACAAGGAACACGGAAAAGAGATAGGTAGCCAGTTCTAAAAAGGACGTAAAACATGCATATTTTGTCACATCCGGTATAATCATACTACAGACCCCAGGCAGGCCTATTGCCGTCTTTGATAGCCTGGGGTATCTAAACAAATGTTATCAAAACCAACATTCTCTAATATTCCATTCAACGCCCCATTCGCTTTCACCATCCGCGGCCGCCGAGGACCGCGTTCCTACAACATCCTCCGCGCGTCTGCTTCTCGGTCTCCGAACGCTTCCTCAGTCGCACGGCTAGCCACGCTATCCTGGCGCCGATGGGTCGGCCGAGACATGCCCTCGATGCCCAGGCCGACCTCCCCGACTCGTCGCAGCACCACCAACAGCGCACCCCTCAAGTCAGGAGTAAGGTCTTTATTAAGGAGGTCAACGGCAAGAGGGTAGAAGTCGGGGATGTGCGCCTTGAAGGCGTCCTCAGGGAAGGTGGCGAAACCTTCCAGCACATCAACAACAACTGGCCGCCAAGCAACAATGTTTCGATGCTGGCTCTCCTCCTCCAAAGTGGTATAACCATGGACGATGTCCTTACAGAGGGGCACCAGTGCGGCCTCCACATCAGGGCGGCTTTCCAGACGTTCAGGCGCATTGTCGGCAAACATGCGGAAGAGGATTGAGATATATGTGGCAGCAGAGCCACTCTCCTGCTTCAACAGGTTGGGCGGTTGCTTCATGAAACCCTCCCGCCAGAGCCTCATCCGCAGCTCCTTGTCTTCGTTGAAGCGACGAGCAAACTGGAAAGATCGCTTGAGAAGTGCCATTAGTCGTAGGAGCTCTGTCGAAGGAATGTGCGCATAGACGGTATCGTTGCTAAACAACTCGTTGACCGTTTCGATCATGAGTAGCTGCAGGACACAGCGTGAAATGATTCGGTTGAAGAACCGTCGTCGAGCTGCTGTCACCACCACTGGTTGTTGCTGAAGGCTCGATGATGGCTTGAACTCTTCCAGCGGGATCTGAGGGCTATCCGCGGTTGGCGTTCGCAGCTCGTCGTCTGGCCCTGGAGAAAGCGGAGGAATGATCGAATCATCATCCGCCTCTTCAGTCCCATTAATCTTAAGAGACTTTTCGTCCACGGGAGCTTCTCCTGGCGGTGTGCCTGCAAAGTCAAGACCATTGGGCGGGGGCGATATCGATGCCGTCGAGTTAATTGCCGTTGCCGTGAATAGTTGATATGCGGTTGTTCGCTCGAACAACTCACAAAAGGCGCCAACAAGCTTGGTCCAATGCTGCGGCTTGAACTTGGTTACATTCTTCAAGATCAATTGCTGCAGACAGTTGCTGCCGATCCGCGAGATGGTGTCATTCTCTTGGCAGATGCAGAGTGCCAGAAGCTCCAGGAACCTGTCTAGCATGTACTCCAGTGCATCAAAATAATGCGTAAACAAAGTTATCATGTTTCGGAGCGCCTGGATCATAGTGGTCGATAGCCACACTGATAATTCCTCGTGGTTGAGAACGTTGCTCATTTCCGGTCGAGACCTCAACACCATGAAGATGGGATACAGTTGCTGTCGCCAGAGGATATCCCAGAATTCAGGAGGAAAATCGCCGCCATACTTGATCAACGCCTCAAAGAAGTACTCGAGGGCATTTGACCGCACCTCCAGATCCTCGCCAGTCATGAGAACATCGTGGAATGCGAAGAGCACGGGGAACCAGTAGCCCTCCTCTACCGACGTATTTGAGCGCGATCGTTTGAGCTCAGACGACTTACTGCTCCCGTCCGAGGATGCTGTCTTGTTGTACTTTTGTGACAACGGGCACTCTGGTGTCTTGAGCATGGCGGGTATCAAAGACTTCAACAACTCCAAGGCCGCTAGGCTCTTCTTCTGGAATTTGAGGTTCTTGGAGAACTCGGTCAAGCACACAATGAGATCTGTGAATGCGCCTTGCGAGATGACAACGCCAAACTTGGTCCTGTACACCTGGTTGACGTTCTCATAAGCCAAGTTGACAATACTTTCAAAAGGCTCGCGCGCGGCGACGGTAAAGACGCCGAACATGGTCCTCCAGCCTGAGCGAATGTTATCCCCTCGGGCCTGGATCATCTGGATCAAACATCGCAAAACCATATCCTTGACAGTAACGTTGTTCGAGTTGGCGAGTACGTGCTCGAAAGGTTTCAAGAAGTTCTTCTGGAACTTGAAACCGGCCAACTCTTCAATCTCCATGAATCGCATCGAAAGCTGCCGAAGAGAATCAAGGGCAAAGAACACAATGTTCATGTTATTGTGGCATCCGACCCGGTTGAAATGCTCACCAAGAACATCCCAAATGTTGCTCCACTCAAACCTCACACGGTCCATATTGTAGTAGCTGATCTCGACAATCTTCTGTAAGCTGTAGGTTCGAGGCGAGTCGTTTGATCCGGAAACCTTGATCTCATCCCAGCTGACCTCGGTCAATGCTTTGGCAAAATAGACCATGGATTCGCCTGTGAGGTTGGCCGTGTTTGAGAAAATGCGGTCAACGCTGCGAATTACCTCGTCCGACCGACTCTCAAGGGCAATCTCGTTCGAGAATCCCCTTGAACCAGTCCCTGACCTCGATCGCGGCTTTTTGGAATGGCTTGACGAGCGAGAGTCAGCCGTTTCTGTCCTCTGTGGTGGTAAGAAGCGCGCCTTGGACACATCAGGAATGGCGCTTTCATCTACGCCCCCTGAGATCAGCTGAAGTCGGTCTAGCTGACTGATGCACATCAAGATATCTTTCCACGATTCTCGAAGAAGGTTGCCCTCGGTCTGCCCCAGATCGAGGATAACTTTGAGGGCCTCAATGTTCTTGGCCAGAATTTCCTGGGGGTTGTTCATGTTCGTTGTGTTCTTCAACGCCGACATGAACGCCTCCCGAGGGGTAGACAGATCAAAGAGACAAGCTATTTTGGTGGCCAGCTTCATACCTTCCAGACACAGCTTGTTCACCTCAAGATTGAGAGACTTTTGAATCTGACTTGAAAGGGTCGAGAAGACGGACATCCAAGAGACATCAAACATGGGTCCGACGTGCTTGAAAGAGGTCGCGGGAATGTACTTGGGGCCGGCTTTGGTGGCATTCTTACGTTGGCTCTTGAACAAGTTCTTGAACAACTGCTCCGAGCGCAAGGCAATTTCCTCTGACTGCTGCACGTAGGCTTCCCTCTGCAAATCACGGCCAACGTTTGACAAGGCCTGGCCAAGACCGGCAGCGATACCTGTAGGTTGAGTAGGAGCGTTGCCAGCAGCGGCCGCGGCATCACGCTCACTTTTGAGGACGATCTCGTTAGCGGCGATCTCGTCGTAGATAGTTAAGAGGTAGTCGTCCGGTAAATCGGCGTTGTCGTTAATACCCCGATTATTCTTGATGAACTCTTCCTTACTCATGCGCTTGGCGATTTTGACACTATGGAGATCAGTGTTCAAAAGAATGACAGAGTAGGCCAAAACGTAAGCGGTATCCGCATTGGCGAAAGCATTAGGGTTGCCGAGGACGTAACGCTCGGCAAATTTGAGCATGAATCGATCAATCTTCTGAGCTTCACCGGGCAGACGGAAAGACTGGAGGAACTGGCGCAGAGCATCGACGAAGCGCTTCTTGGCGAACTCCATGTGATCAACAAATGCGTGCATGATGTCGATATACTGTTGCTCGCCCTCGCCTAGGTACTCTCCAATCTGGGCTTTGTCAAGCTTGTCCTCCTTCAATAGAAATTCGGCAATATCTTTAGGACTGTCACTCGGAATGAAACCATCGCGGAGAAGTAACTTGATTCCCTTCTTCGGTTTGAAGTTGAACTGGTGGATGGCTTTCATCAAAGCCGTCTTCTTGGCCTTCTCCTTCTCTAGCTGGTCGGGATCATCCTCCAGTATAGGAGTAGAAGGTGGCAGAGGGGTTTCCACGCGGGATGCGCTATCGTTGAGACTTGGGTCAATTGATGGTCGCATATCCAAGGATGTTTTGTTATCAACGTTATCGGGTTGCGTGGGCTCAACATCGCTCCGGATGGGCGCTGACCAGTTCACCAAGGAGCGAAGAGTTTCGACCAGGGCCTCGAGGGACAATCGCTTGATGGCGTACTCCTTGGGATAATCGGGCTCGTTATCCTGGTGGGGGGCAATATGGGCAACAGTTAGAGGCGGTGGAAGGGTAGCCTTCAGCTGCCACTCGCTGGCAGGTGCTGTTTTCGCCCGCATCTCTTCGTAAACCTGCTCGTTGATGGTGGTGATTGTAAGAGGAGCGGTAGAGAACTTGGACAAATCCTCGATAATTGTTTGATAGATGTTATCGACAGATTGGTCGCAATCGTAATTAAGATAGATCTCCACCAAGGCCTTGGGGTCGGCGCATAGCCGGTTGAGAATGGTGACAAACTGGAGTTTCTGAGACAGGGGCGCAGTTTTGCGAGCCAGGAGAGCCAAGTAGATTTCATTCAGGAAAACCTCAATCTCTTTCTATAGAACAGGTAAGTCACTTCATTTTTTGCGCTGGCCATAAGAAGGATCGTACCTTGAAATCAGCTCGCATATACTTGATCATTAGCCAGAAAATCTCACAGCTGACGTTAAATATTCTGTCGACCGAGCTCGCACCATTGCGGGTGATGCTGAGGCAGAGGTAAAATTTGATGGCCTGAAGGAAACTCGTGGGCTCGTTGCTTTTCGAATTCTTAATAGTACACAGGGGCGAAGTGAAGACGGCAAGGTTGTTATTGAGGAGGGTGTGGATGAGGTGAAGGGAGATGAGCTTGGAGCGCATCGGCTGGCCGCGAACATCGTAGAGCTGATCAGGCGGCAGGACTTTGGTAGACAAGTTGCAGAAGGAACGGAAGACAAGGTAAGCATCGCGGATGTAGACCTCGTCCTCGGCGTCCAACGCCTCACTATCATCTCCAGGCGAAGAATCGTGCCCTGGTTGATCAGAAGCCGAGGCGTCTGTCTCCTTGTGCGCGGGCTTCAGCTGTGTGACCATTGTAGGTCCATCGCCCAAGTTCGAGTCGTCAAAGCTCTTGCGGTGCTCGAGATCTTTCAGAGTGAGCTTGACACCTGTCTCTGATGGCTCGACGCCTTCAAAGGGCGTTACCGGGGACTCGTCGCGGTCAGTGCCATCGTTGACACCGTTGGCAGAATCTGCTTGGTCGAAAGTGGCATTGCTAGAGCCATGCTTGAGATGTTCGAGGCTGAGACGAGCCTCCTTCATGTGCAATCTTGTCTTGACGCGCTCAAAGACAGTACCAACCATCTGGGTCAAGGTGCCCTGGGCGACCTGCTGGTTGGCAGTGCTCCGCGATAGCAGAAAGACATTGTATACTTGGCGCACAGCTTTGAGCAGACCGGCGCCATGAACGACAATCTTGTCATTGAGGACGGCGGCAAGAAGCGACTTGACGATCTGCAGCTGGATCTCGACGGCAGTTGTCTCGCCCTGGAAGCAGTTGCAAATAGTATCGATGGCTCGCTCGATCAGGGGGGGGGCAGGCTCGGTGCCCTCTTCGGTTCCCTCGGAAGGGTTGCTGGGGATGGAGAAATATGAGTAGGAGATAAGCTTGCCAATGCAGTCGAGAGCAGTGGTGGTGAGCTGGACATTGGTAGACCGTGAAGCCAGCTGTAGAGGAGCGAAGACGATTTCGGGGTCGGGGAGCTGGTCCTGCTCCTTGATAGCATCGAGGGCCTTTGTGGTGGACTCGGCGAGCTGCTTATTGCGCTGAGCATCCTTGGACGAGGCAATGGCCTCGAGCGAGGACACGACGAACTTGAGTGAGCTCATGGGGGAGCGCAACGAGGGTCAGCGGCCATTCGGCGATGACGAAGCAAGTCGAGGTGGCTCGAATCGGGAGTCGGGGGAGGATGTTGCAAGGTCGACGTCGCTTTCACGGGGGGGGATTAAAGAAAGGAGACGACTGCGTGGCCAGCTGGAGCTAGAGCTCATGCGCCTTTCGTCAAAGTCTCAGATTTTCGTGGCAAGACAGAGCACAATCCAAATATCTCTAGGAATTGAGGAGATAGAATAAGAAATCCGTGTCTTCTCTGCCGATTCAAGCAAACAAGAAAAAGAAAGTAAATACTGGAGTCTTGTCTTCCCGTGGTCGATGTCTGCACTCTCAAAGCTAGGGATGGTACGAATTAGTTACAACACCCAATGTCGAAGTGGACAGCGTTTCCAGTGGAGTTAGCTGCGGACCCTTGACCCCCCGAAAATGGTCCCCAATGGATCCGCAGTAATTCTGACGGGCTTCGATAGTGACCAATCAGAGGTCGGGCGCACTCGTAGCCAGGTACTAATCACTAGCCCCATTCCGAAGCCACAGGGGCTGAGGAGTGCCCACTACCCGTACACGACTCGTATCTCATAAAGACAGACACTCATGAACACCTCACGGAAGCCTGGACCTCAAATAAGACTACATACTAACTATATGTAATTCGCATTCAATCTGTATAAACAGATCCATGGCTATAAGTGCGTCATGTTGGAATTTGACGATGGAAGTCCACAAAATGCCGATACACAAACATGCATGCGTCAACCTCAGATGCTCGAGTCGGCAAAGAGACACTCCAATACCGTTGTCAACTGTATCTATGAGATTGGACGTCTCATGGAAAGCCTAGAGGCGAACTCGAGGCCCGTCTCCTCATCTGGGCTCCCAACCTTTGTCAAAACCCTACAGCGCGAGAACAATGCATTGAAAAGTCTCATCGACACGCTGTCTACTTCAAATACAAGTCTGAATACTCAGCAGCTTACGATCCAGGAACGAAAACTCGACGCCAGTGCCAACGTTGTAAACCGAGGGGCTGCGCAATGGGATCGACTCAAAAGGTGCCGTAGCTTCGTCGCTGTCAATCAAGCCTTCCAAGGCTCGTCGGCTGAGGAACGGCGGCGTGAACTTGCAAAACGCACTCTCACCGGTCAAGAAAAACAAAACATGCATCGGCTCCTCAAGGAACAGGGCCGCATCGAGGTGGACGTTGTTGAGGGCGGCCGCGAGTGGCTCGCTGTCAAGGCTATATCTCGTGATCGTCTCGCCCGCCAGATGAACGACTGCGGCTGGGGTTGGGGTGATCATGAGCTGGGCGAAAAGGTCGACCATGATGAATGGGAGGATACGCCTCTGGCGAAGTTCATGCGGCGGCTTGTTGCAGCAGCAAGGATGAACCGTCACGAGTACCAGTTTCCCCGGATACGGCTTATTGTCACCAATTTGAGACGCGGGGAACAAGAGCTCGATATCTTCCTGCATCAGTTAGAGCACATGGACCCCCTGGTTGAGGTCATCATCGAGGACCAGGATAGCCCTTTCATCACGGCTTCCCCTCCTTCTCTGGACCTGGCTCTCGAGCGCCTCGTGGGCGATGAGCTCGAGAGTCTTACGCCCACGATAAATCTCGACCACACCATCTTGATCGATCTCATCTCGGACTTGACTCATATGAATCTTGAGCCTCGGCCATGGCAGGCACGGACAACGCGCGCACAGATAGAGGAAGAGAACAGCTACCAGGATGGGCTCATGGCTCGCACGCTGTATCCAGTGCTTGCTGGTCGCGAGCTTGTCTGCACATACGAAGCCGCGGTTCACTTTCATGATGTTTTGTCAACTGTTGGTACTGACACCGAACGCGAGCGTGGCAAGTTATTAGTTCCTTGGGACGATGAGTCAAAGGGCATGTCTACAGAGGCCATCCGCAGGCGCTTTCAAGAGCTTTCTATCCATAAGCTACCCGCCGATGTCCAGGTTCCCGTTACTGTCAGAGATGGTATCTGGGACATGGAGGCCATAACGAACGCAGTTTCACAGCGCGTTCTTCCGCAGGTGGCACAAGATGTTGCCATTAGTAGTGGTTTCCAGAGTTCCAAGTTATCCATCTTTATGTACGGCTGGGCAGCGGGTTTGACGACTGTAACGAGCAACAAGGAAGTCCGAGGCCACATTCGAACATGGGTAGAGACGCACAGGAAGAAGGATGAAGAACTTGGCCCTCAAATATGGAGGATAGATGTGACGAGGAATCTACTGGCAAAGGCTGCGAAGCCAAGAGAAGGGTGGGAGGAGAAAGACGGGGCTGAAGCTGACGAAACTGAGGATGATTGAGCTGCAACACAAGATCTATATATGAACAGCCAAACCTTTTACAGGCGGGACTTCTAATATCCTCTATATCGAGATATTGTACTCCGTAGAGCAACTATATTGAGTTGATATTAGTTAACTAGAAGCTTGAATTCTAGCTGCTACCCTGCATTGCCCCCCTGGAATTGTTGGGCAAGCCAGGGTCTATTGTGTATAGACATTTGACTTATCTGATATTAAGTGTTAAGTGTTAAGTGTTCAGTGTTTTATTCTCGTAATAAGACGTTTATTGGGATAGATAACAGCATAATTGAGTTGTTTGTATATCGAAGCTCGTAGTATCATCAAGAGAGGTGATTCGACCGCACTAGCTAATACAAATTCGACTTTGACAACAATACGTCGTCAACACCACCTAGTCTATTATCCCCCTTGGATATCATCCATCAAAACTGTGACACAATCGAAGGGTCAACAGAATCCATCTCTTGGGGCAAATTAAGCACGCCCGTACCCCAGGGAAATCCGCTCATCCCATCCCATCCCAATCCTCCCATCCAGTCAAATGGCATCTCCAGAATGCCCTCCATGCTATCAACTGTCGGGACGTCGCCATGGAATATACCCTCTTCATCGTCCTCCATTGGAACGCCCTCACGCTCGGCGACCTCCTTGAGCAGCTCGTAGCTCTTGATGCTGACGCTCCCGCCCGTGCTGATGACAGCCTGGTCGATCTCATCCCGGGGCAGGCCCATCTCTATCGCGTCTCCAAGCGCCGCACACGCGGCAATAAAGCAGTAACCCTTGATATTGGTCTCTCCAGCCCGTATACGGCGCTGCGACCATGCCTGCGCCGCGTCAAGGATGGAACGTAGCTCACTGCTGCCCATGGACGATAATCCTCCAAGGCCGTCGCGCATCTCCTCCTTCTTCTTGATGAACTCTGACCCTACAGAAAACAGCACCTGAATGGGAATGACGCGGAAAAGACCAGAGCCGTTGGTGATGAGGCGGTCAAAGCATGTCGTGGGATCCAGGCAACCGGGAGAAGCAGACGGGTAGCGAGGCGTCGAGAGGCCACAGATCTGTGCAATCTTGAGAGAAGAATCCAAAGATACCTTGCGAGAATAGTAGAAAGTAGGGTCTTCGTCAGAGCGAGCAAGCATAGGCTGGTGAAGAGAGACGAAGCAGCGGTATGTAAGCATCTGTACAAGAGAGCTGTGGAATTGAGTAAAGATGGACCGCGAGCTGCGTTTTTGCGCTTGTGATAAAGCCGCAAGCGTCTCTGTCAATGTGCGACAGGCTTTGGTGAGTTCCGAGTTAAGCCGTAAAGTCTCTGGGTAAGAGTCTTTTGATCTAAACTCGTTGACATGCTTGATGAGGGTAAGGCGAAGAGGCTGAGATCTGATCAACGCAAGTTGAACAGACATATCAGTAAGTGCCTCCTGATTATCGGTTGACTGTCTGTTGCCATCTGGCTCATCACTGAGCTGGTCATCGTTGAGATTGGCGGGCAGTCGTGTATCGTAGTGCTTAGAGGAGAGAAGCGGTGGTCCGCCGGCATCGTAGGAAGACTGCACGTTGAGCTCGAGGATCGTTGCCCACAAACGGCGACGCATCTCGGCACGATATACAGACATGTCTCCCAGATGCTTGGGATCGCGATGCAGTCCCATGTACATGGCTTGCCGTATCAGGCTTCCTGTAGAGACCCAAGTAAGGTCCTGTCCAACCGCGCAGCATGCCTTGGCAATCGTCAGCATGCACATGATCTGAATGCCGGCGATGGTCATCCTGCTCTTCTCAGGCGGCATCATAAGCCAGACCTGAGCCTCGTGCACCCATTGCACGGCGGCAGAACGATGACTGAAGACATCATCGTAGACAGTCGCCCCTATAGCCATACATATCTGAAGTTGCATGACAAAGACGTCGCTGGCAGCATCGGGGTTCTGCCAATATCGCTCATACTCAGCCCGAAACGTAGGGCCGTGAAGGATGCGGATGACACCTTCAAAGGTACGAAAGTAGGCATCGACAAGTTGGTCAGCGATACAGCGCTCGGGAACACTCTGGCCGAGCTTGTCGGATGAGATAGGCTTGACACGGTTTCCTTTGATGGCACGAGCAAGCACCTTACACTTGACCAAGATGGTGTGAGGTGCAACCTTGCGAGATTCGGCATGTCTAAGAGCACTTAGAATGGTGGGAAACTGGAGTAATTAGAATAACCATCATACAGCGCAGAACAAGGATGGGCTAACCATATCCGCGCCATTCATCCAGTGGCTCTGACCAAAGAAGCGTGTTTTGGAGACAGTCCCCTTCATAGGCGCTGTTTCTTCTTCTTCTGCTGGGGCAAGAAGCCTGTCCTCTGCAGGGTGTGTGATGTGGCAGGTATCTGCAAGCTTCTGTTCGAGCTCACGCACCTTTGCGGCCAGGGCATCTATTGTTGAGGCTCCCGAAGCAGATCCCACCGTAGAGCTAGGAAGGCTGGAAGAAGATGCTCTCACGGGGACGTTGCCCGCTGAGGATTGCCTCCGAGGCTCGATAGTTGGGGCTGACCGCGCCGGGACACGGGATGACTGCTCTGCTCCACCATCACGACCATGGCTCACAGCAGCTTTCTTAACCCGCGATGCCGGCGTATGAGTCGGGGCATATGTACAAGGCGAGATCTTGGACCTTATGCAGTTCGCGCACGGCAGGCTTCTATCGCAGCGTATCTTTCTGTGACGGCACTGCTCACAGGAGAGGGCCGGCCGGCGCCGCTTCTTCTCGGGCTTGGCGGCCGGCGGCGGGACGGCCACGGTACCACCCGACCCATTCCCGGGGGCCGTGAAGGACGGGTCCGAAGCAAAAGAAAAATCAGCATCATGTGCGGCCGTGGCCTCGGCAGAAGGATCCGGGTCTGCGGCAAGGCATCCGTGGAAGAAGAGGCCCGGATGGTTGAGAGACAGGGGGGTCTGGTGGGGTGGTGAGCGCTGTGAAGCCATCTCTTGCGGTGTGGTCCACGACGAGTTCGGCGAGAACGGAGAATTCAACACAGCGAGGGTGCAAGACGATGGTCCAGTCTATAGGGAGAAAGACCACAGATGAAGAGGAGAATTCCAAGGATTGCCTATCGTGACGAGCGCGTAGAAGCATCTTATGGACTCGCCCGGGGAATGATGAAAAGACCGAGATATCCCGAGCTCTGGTTGGCCAGATAATGTGAATAGACCGAGAACTGGCTTCAATCGCCGGCTTACTGAGGATGAGAACGATTAAGCAAGTCACGTCAGTGAAGGT
Source organism: Fusarium staphyleae (assembly GCA_017140175.1). NCBI lineage: Eukaryota > Fungi > Ascomycota > Sordariomycetes > Hypocreales > Nectriaceae > Fusarium > Fusarium staphyleae. Next base: position 71,018 of record JADDON010000292.1, read on the forward strand.
CTCCATAACTTCTTTTGATCTTTCTTTCCGCTTGAAGGTCGATCACGGAATTCAATGAAGGGGTAAAGATATGCTTGCGAATCTCGGAAACATGATGTAGATTGACAAACAGCACGGAGAAGCCGTCAATCCTTAGGTAGTATGTTAGTCTATGGGCTATGTTGACTATGGGTCCCTCGTAGAAGCCCGGCGTGTGCTTTACGATACTTGTCGGTAAGCTCTTGATGAATTACTACAATAATGCTGACTCTCACTAACTACATGTCAGCTCCTACACTTCACATAATAGTTGACGTTAATATCTAGACTAACATAGTAAGTCGTGCGGTGCGGGTGAAGAGAAGCACAGTCATCGTACCAGCGGAGACTCTTCTCAGACTGACTCCAGGCTTTCTTGACGATTGGCAAGATAATATAACACGTTAACTCCTTAACGAAATTAGGTGTTAGATAGCTTTTCGCCCGCATAGTAGTTGGCTTTTGCCCTGACCTCCTGAGACTCAAGAGTCTCCCACGCCCCAGTGACCTTCTCAATCAATGCTTTTAATAATGCTCTTTCCCTCCCTTCGCTTGTGAGCTCCTTATAGACAACCTACTAACATAGGAAGAATGAATGGCTGCGTGCTTACCTCACCAACGATGAGGAAAGGGCAAACAAAGGTGACGACGTACACGAAGAGCTTAACTTAAGGTACGGACAAGAGTTAACTTACTCACTCACTCGGAGAAACCAACCAATATTTGGACACGTCGTTCATCCAAATTTCACTATTAATTTAAAGCATCCTTTCACTCTCCTCCAACAAACATCACCCACTATCTTTTACAAAGCGATCATCTTGGCCCAACTGCACCACCACCGCTTGCTTGGACCGTCCGCCTCATCGAACCTGTCCTATCCAGCCAAGTGTAGGAGAAGTATTCAATATGGATAGCGCGAATATATGTCGGCTGTGTGACGAGGCCGACTGCGAGGGGTGTGTGCCCGCCCTGTAAGTTATCAACCCCAAGACGACCATCCCGGCTTGGTCTTGTATGCTGACTGTGCCATTCCTGGATATAGTGAGATCAAAGACAACCTGATCGAGCAGTACTACCAGCGGATTTACTACGGCAATCCTAAGCCCACTGCAGTACAGCCGCACAATGATGCCATTCAGGAGGATGCACACCTGTCGGATGACAACGACGAGAACACCCCAGCTTCCGATGAATTCACTCGAACCTCTAGTGAAGAGTCAAAAGGGCCTGTCGATGAGGAGCACGACCAGAGTGCACAGGGCAACGGCGAAAGCACACAAACCTCTGCCGACGGCACTCAAGCCTCCAGTGACGAACTAAAAGGACATGGCAACGAAGAGCAAGACCAACAACCAAATTGTGATGTCGAAAGTACTCAAGACCTTGACGTGGAACCACAGACAAGCAAGATGGGAGAAGACAACCAGCAACCGCATTGCGATGTCGGAGATCCTCAAGGCTCTGACTAGAAACCAGAAGCAGATGTTGTTGTCTCTCCTCCTAAGGACGCAGTAGTCGCGATGAAGAACCCCCCTGCCGTCTCGTGGCCCTACCTAACGATGATGAACCTACCGTACGGACAATATGCCTTTGCCATAGGATTCTCTTCTTCTCCTCCAGTATTACCATTTGACGAAACAGAGTGGATGGCCTGCCTCTGCATCTTCACTTACGATCTCGCATCTCTCATGCAAAAAGGCTTCTTTTGGACCGAGGCCAATGTGGACGTCAGAAAGTCGGGATGCAAGTTCGGAGCCACTCTACCCCCCGAACCCTACGCACAAGGATGGAGATGCGCACGTTCTTATGGTCTAAAGAGCCTGGAGGACGAGCCGGTATGGAAAGGCTATCTCGCAGTATACGCCCACGATGTCCAAGTGCTGAAGGACTTCAGGCTGGGTCAGTTGAGCCTGGAACATGTCTATGGAGCGAGGGCAGTGGACTGGGAGGGGAAACACAATTACAACTATGATTTCTACTATCCTGACAAGTGTTACAACGCCATGTTCGACGATATGGCGCTGGAGGGTTGGTGGCCCTGGCCAAAAGCTGGTGATGTGTGATGATGGGTATGGGTCTAGATGGCGTCCCAGCGACTTTGCATAATAGGACAACAGCTGCTTTCAACGTGATGTGGAGGATTGGGCCTAGAAGGCTGTAGGATTTCATTTTGCTTCTGTCAGGCTTAGTACTAGCTATCTTAGTTGAATAGATCCTTTACAAGCGAACAAAGGCATTTTGTGTCCACTAGTTATCTTACGCTTTTGAATGAATGAGGGCATCGTGTCTAGGCTACTTTCAGAACAAAGTAGAACGAGGCAATAATTGTGAACCAATACCATTAAGGATATATTACAACAAACGTATATACTTTTCCGTCCTCTCGTCTTCCCATGGCGTAAAATCATCCCGCTGTCCACCACACTTTGGCCATCTCCTTTGGCCCGCTCCACGCTGTGATGGACCTCTTCCTCCTGGGCGGTGGGGGCTCCTTGGATCCTGTATTAGATGAGTTCTCCTTGCCAACTACTACGGATTTCCTCTGGGTGCTGTCAGCCCCTATCACTGCTGTCCCCCTGCGAACAGTCCCGACTCTCTCTACCGGCCTGGGTTCGGCCTGTCTATGCTCGATATGCCTCGGCTGGTCATGCCTTGGCGGGATAGGCCTCATCTCCAACTCTTCTGGTATGTGTTCTTGGGAAACGATAGCTCGGATCCCAAAGGCTCCCCCTTCCTTCTTCTTTCGCCTGTCTCGCTTTGATCTCCGGTTTGCGCCATCCCATCCCAGCTCGAACCGTTGCGTCGCGTCTCCTTCGTCAAATATCGCCTTGATCTGTTTGGCCGTCCGCCACTGTGCGTCGCGGGGTAATATCTTGAGAATGTTACCATCGACAAGTAGAGCTGTGACAGAGGCGATCGTGGTTGGTGGTCGAGGAAGGCGGAGTCGTCGAGTGAAGATCCAGGATATAATATGGAGCAGGAGCAATGCACCCACAAGACCTTGCAGAATCCGCGTAGCAATGGGATCCTGACGAAGTCTGGTTTTCTGCATTACATTCTCGCCACTGAGGATGGGGACGACCTGTGAAACAGGCGCGTCGGGTTCAAGGCCGCTGAGGATATCCTGACCGTTCACTGCTGGGAAGGTCCCTCTGGCAGACAGACGTCTTCGGCTCTTAAAGTTCAGAGACTGAGCTCTTATGATGCCGTGCTGTTGTAAGATCGCAGACTGTACTTCATTTGCGTCTGTGGCGGAGGAGCCAGCAAGAACACTATCGGGAACTGCAAGCCAAGATGCGTTCAACATGGCGAAAAAGGGATCGAAGAGGCCGTCAGCAGAAACATTAACCAGTGATGAGTAGTCCAGTTGCGGGATGGCAACAGTTGTATCCTTGATTGTTTTCTCGTCGAGCCTCGGAGGCTCAGCTGGGAAAAGATGTAAGTCAGGCCCGTGAAGCACCACGTCCACGTCGATTGTCTCGATAGTTTCGTTGCAAGCAAGAGCGCTGATGCTGCTCACAGTTATATCGTCCGTGTCCATATCAGCCAGTCGTCCCCAGACATATAGCCAGTCGGAGCACTGCGATGATGTGTTTGTCTTTCTCAACCCCAAGCCAAAGAACGAGTTGTTGCTGTTGTTCCTGCCAGCTTGCGGCGAAAGGGCGCTCCTCGTGGTTCCTATAACCGCGTTGCTGCCGTCGCGCTCTCCATCTCCCCGGCAGGTCTCACCGTTTAGATCAATACGCAAGGGGTTGGCGATCTCGTCATCGAGTGTGTACTCGAGAGTGATATTGGTGGATATCTCGTCGAGGAGATAGAGCCTGCATGTCATGTTCGGACGGATCGCAGTCAGCCGGGCGGTGATCTTCAAGTCGTCACCGACGCTGTCATCGTCTTCCAACGATATACTTGGCAGGTTGAGGTCGGCAAAGGTAAAGGCTGGATAAGGAGCACCACCTGCGAGGATCAGTGACGCCATGATGGTATCGTTGGTACAGTCAGTACAGATGGGATCATCTGGAGAAGATGCTAGGCTATTGGCGAAAAAGTCTTGAGTGCGAAGCGATATGCTAGAGTTTCGGTCAAGCGGGATAGGCTCAAAAAGAGCAGCAGAAGCAGCAATCGTGAGGTATGCGATGAATCCGCCAGATATGGCGGCCAAAGCAGCGATATCTCCAATCTTCCAGGCCCTTGCCCACGCGACAGGCCTCGTTACATCGGCAAGATTCAGTCCGACAGTTTCACTGAAATCACCCTGGCATGAGAGGTGTGAAAAGGGTGCAAGAAGTCTGGTCCACCACTCCAGAGTCGTCATGTACATGGCCACAACAAGTAGCCCGATGGCCGGGACCACCGTCCAAGCCATGTAAGACGTGTCGCTGTTCAGCGTCCTGACGCCGTTGTATCGCTGAGACGCCCTCAGGGATACCTCTAATGCGATGATGATGCTCGCTAGAATAACGATATAAAGTAACCGGATAAGCCCGTGCAAAGGAACGGGTTGTCGCCAGCTAGAGGAGTCAGAGCGCCGTGGGAGCACATTCGGAGGTGGTGCTTTGCCCCCAAAGATGTGATAGTATCCTATGTTAGGATCCCCAAGCTTCTCGTGGCCCTCTGCTCCGCTCGAATACAAAGACCCCGTTAACCTTGACTGAATTGACCCCTTGTTCGCAGCGCCCATACCTCGGAGACATTCAACCAAAGGATGGCTGTGGGCGACGACTGAAGCCATGCCGATGAGAGTGTTCGGATTGCGAGGGAGAAAGCCTTTCCTAGGCGCCAGAAACATCGTGGCCAGCACGAGAAGAAAGCAGAGTGCCAGCAAAGCCGTCATCAAGTGCGTAGGCAACGGCCGCACAATGAGACGTCGCTCAACATAGCTAACAACCGCCGTAGAAGAGCTCGACGCTGACTCCATCAGGGCATATCGAGCGATCAAAGCCGAGTACTGCGCATAAAAGTCCTCGGCGAGCTTCTTCAGCGTATCACCATCTGTAAGAGAATCCAGTTCTGACAAGCTTTCTTCCTTCTGCCGCATTGTAAGAGCAGCAGACATGGCTTCGTCGGCATCGACAATGGCGTCGCTATCGTAGTTTTGGCTCACAAACGCAAAAGATTCGGCTTCGATAGCTGCATCGGTTTTGAATGTGTCGAATAGAGCTTTGGCGATGGCCCATGGGTGTACTTCATCCAGTGTGGTATTTGTGGCATCTTGAACAGGCATTGCCGAGAGGAACTGTTCAGAGGACTTGGAAACTTGGATCGCGGTAACGGCATATATTGGCTTGCATAAGAAGGCAACCGAGGTGGAGAGTTTCCCGTCTATTCGTTTGTTCGTCGACTTTGTCTTCTTCTTGAGTTCCTCGCTGTCCAGGTCAATGTTGCCCCCCATCACGACTATCCGCTGTTGATCATGCTCGGTAGAATCGCCGCAATTCCCGTTTTGAAAGGCTAAAAACGTCCTCGGAAGATCTTCTTTCTCAGTACTCGTGAAACGTGCGCTTGTTATAGTTTGCTTTGAGGTACAGTCGTTGCCTGAAACTGTCACGTTGAGTTGAATCAAGTCTCCTCCATCTAGTCTCACCTCATCCAGAGCCAGTTCGGCTTCTTCGCAGTCAACACCTCCAATGAACCCATCCACACTTGCGCTAACCTCCACAAATTCGGTGTTTTCGCTGTCGAAAGGTAAGTACGCTGCCCGCCCCGATACACCATTTGGATAGGAGATATTGCCCGTCTGCATGGCGGCCATGGCGAAGTAAGGCAAAGGTCCAACGTCCTGCAATCCAGAAAGACTATTTGTGAACGCGGCTTGCAGCGTTATCGAAGACTCGTGGTTGGAGACAGTAAGAGCTCTTGGGGTAATGAAAGCCGTAGAGAATATAATGATCACTTTCAGAAGTAAGCCAGCAATGATCGGACCAACAACTAGCCAATCCTTGTTCCTGATCGCCCCGACGAGAGCTCGAGGTTCAAATACAGAGACATAGTCCAGCAAGAGAGATTTGTCGGCTTCGGACTGGTTGTTCAGCATGCGAATCCACGGCATAGCAGCCGAGGCCTGGAATTCCACTCTGGTCCAACAAGCAGCAACCATGGTGAAGACCAAGGTTGTACCATATTGCCACAGATACCGGGAAACATTGTCAGACTCTCGTAGACCATCGTTTCGATTCGAAACCTGAAGCGATGCCTCCAGTCCTGCAATAAGAGCCACGAGAACAATAGCAAAAATAATTAGGATTCGTCGATGAAGAAAGAAGGGTCGCCATGGAAGTGGTATCTCGGTAGACTCTCCTGCCGACTCGGCTGGTGGCGAAGGAGGTAAGGATCGACTCGCTCGCGACCTGATGCTTCCCAGGAATGGCCATCGAACCCTGCTTCCATTTGATGACATAAAAATGCTTCTCCTGGCGTTGGGTTGCGCAGAAGAGCTGGCCAGTCTCTCGGGGTCGAAGAAAGAGGTGACGTTCTCGTACTGTGAGCTCCTCCCAGGGTTGGACGAAGCAGCCGTGTATTGCCGGGAATCCGACCAGCCCGGAGTGCTCGCCGGGCCCGGCTCCGGCAGGTTGTCGACTCCGTTGGTCTTGCGGATATGTCGGTGATAGGAGTCAACGGGCTGTCGAAGCATGGGAGGAGAAATATGGGCTTTCTGCCTCGTTATCGAATCCATGGCCGCCGAGAGGCAAAGTCTTTAACTAGATTATTTGGTAATATCGGACGTCCCCGGTTCGTCGTGCAATGTGACAACAAGACCATGGTGATGCTGATACTGGTGCTACCGTGGAAGATTCCCACGGCGCTACGTGGCCATATCGAAGACAAGTGTGGTACTTAAAGATGACGATGTAAAGAGAAAGTATCTGCTGGGAGAAGAATCGGAGAGTAAGTAAGGCGGGCTCCAGCCTGATCGGAATTGGTGGAACACCAAAAGTTGAAGAGGAAGAAGATGGACACCAACGGCGAACGAATGAAATCAGCCAAGGCTAGGGCTGGGAAACCGTATGACAAGCGGAAGAGGAGAAAAGAGAAGAGAAGAGAAGAATGAAGCAGGCAAGCAAAGAGAGCAAAGGAAAAAAGAAAAGGTCTCGACGATAAGTCATGTATGGTATGTCGCTGTGCTCCGGTCTCCATCCGTATCAAGGACTTCCTTGCTCGCATAAGTGCCAGTTTCGCGGCCCTCGCCTCCTCCTCTTCGTTAGTTAGTCTCTCTCGGAGGAGCATCAGTTCCTCTTGGCTCCCATGTCCCTGTCCTTCGTGTCCCGAGCGCCGGACGACTTCGCCAACGGGCGAGCTTAGCCTCGAAGGGGGCACAGACAACGTTAGTTACACTCCATCTGCTTGAAACGTGCCAGCAGGGGTTCGTGGGCCATGGCAGCACAACAGATGGCCCATCACACGTATTGGCTAGGGTCTCGATAGCATTGTAACCTCGTCATTTAATAATTGTTTTTTTGGTCGTTTCGCCGTATCACGTCGGAGGAAAAGACCCTTAACGGACCAAGTCGTGAGAGAAGTAACAAGGGTGCTCTGATATCTGAGAATGTATCCGTACCAACGTTGACGTTAATAGTCAGTACTAACGTACTTCGTACGCAGGGGCTGGATATCGACAATCTTCCGATGCGATTTGTTTAAACCCCCCAGATGTTGATGATGAGAGATAAGTCATCTCTTATCGTCATAGACTGAGCCAAGAGTGTGGGTGCAGCCTTGATGATTCTGCTACCTGTCAATGTGAGAAAACAGTCTAAGAAATGATTGGCTACGTGGAAATCTCCAACCTGTGAGAACTTGTTTCTAGCGTTAATTGAAACAAGGTGCGCTCGCCATCTCAACCCTACCACAGCACCAATGTGAAGAGATGAAGAGATAGTTAACAAGGTAGAGAGGTATCCGTACATGTACTGATGACACCACGTATACGGAGTACAACCCAAAGATTACTAACCCACGTCCAGAAACGGGTAGCTCTACATCGGCCGGAAAATCGGGGCTTGCTCTAAGTTAAGTTGCACAAGTACCTCCGTAGCTAGATTTGATCTTGAAGTGAAGCTCGAAATCGACATCCTCGTTCAGCATCATCCATCCCAAGACATCGCGCTCAACAAGCCTCCGGTGATGCAGCTTAACTAGACGTTCTTTGCTTGACGCTACGGTATGGACAAGAATCATTCCAGCCAGAGCAGCTCGCAACCCAGGCATGTACGGCCGCTGCTCCCAGCCACAGCTCGACCGCCTTCTGATGTTCAAGCGGCTTCTCACTCGCTCCCCAAGCGGCGCCAGGTCATATCGTTGGCCTGTGATTCCTGTCGACGGCGAAAGAAGAAAGTGAGTGAGAAATGCATCATCTAGTTAGTTAGTTAGGTTCGGTGTTACACCACTATGCGGGATAAATCAACTGGCTAGTCGAAATACCGAGAAGCTGTTGGAGGCAGAAGCAGAGGCAGAGGCTGATCGAGTATACCAAACAGTGCAATGGCCATCGTCCAACATGTCAGCAATGCACCATCCTAGGCCATGAGTGTGTCTACCAGGAGGCCCCCAGTGACGTGCTCAAACGAAAGGCCGAGCAGTTTGAAGAGTCGAGTAGCATATTGGACATATTCCGCGCCATCCAAAGTCGACCAGAAGGCGAAGCCGCAGAAATCTTCCAACGCATCAGATCAGGAGCTGATCCTGCCACCATTATGCGTCAGATCAGTGCAGCCGACCTCCTCCTTCAAGTCCAGCTGAAGCCAGAGACGAGGTATCGCTTCAACTTCCCTTATAGACATCAGATGCCGGCTTCCCTCCAGTTCCCGGGGAATCCGTATTTGCGTTCACTTGTGTATGAAAACACGTATATGCGGCATGACAACAGGGACGTTGGCAGGGCTTCAGACGTTGTGCCCGGCGCCGGAAAGCTCAAAGCGCAATACTTGAAGCCTCTCCAAGCTGCAACCCTCATTGATGCTAGGCTTGACAAGGTGGTGCCCTCAAGATGGACAAATGTTTCCACGGACGATGAGTTGATGAGGCGGCTCTTGCGGACTTACTTTCTCCATGAATACCCCTACTTTACTTTCTTCCATATGGGACTCTTCCTTGATGACATGCTAGAGGATACTGGCAAGTTCTGTTCCCCGCTGCTTGTCAATGCTATCCTGGCAGCTGCCTGTGTGAGTCTTGGTGATCTTCCATGTTTTCCCGACTTTGAGTCACTCACCTACTAAGTCTTGCACATTTTAGCATACCCATCCGGAGATAAAACATCGTTCAGAGTTCTGGAATCCACATAGTCTGAGTTACAAATTCCTCGCCGAGGCCAAGAGGCTTCGGGAGGCCGAACTGGCCAAACAGGCGACCCTCACGCTTGTGCAGGCGACGTTTATCATCAACATTCTCTACAACATATCCGGTATGGATAAGCTCGGATACAGATACATGGTCGAGGCCACGACAATGGCACGCGACATGGGGCTGTTTGATTCCTCCGAGGACATCAAGGATGGGAGGTTGCGGTACTGTCGTGACTTTACAGCTTGGGGCATCTTCTGGTGGACAAGGTACGAAAGGCCAAACACTACATAGGTGCCGAGACTGTTGCTAACAGCTAATAGTATGGTTGGCTATCACTTCCAGGTAGTGCCGCAGCTCAATGAGCCACCCAGGAAGCGCCCGCCCGATCCAGAGAGGTACCCCGAGTGGTACGGTGAGTTGTGGCTCAAGTATCATCTGAATCAGACTTTGATACCTCTGGGCTTTGGCCCTGTACAGAAAGCCAAGCTCGACTTCAGCGTCATACTGAACAAGGCGACGCTCGCCCTTTCTGGGAAGGGGGACGCTGAGTTGCTTGGACGTGGCCCGGAGAAGATTGCTGAGATACTCAAAGATCTCAAAGAGTGGCACAAGGCGCTTCCAGAGTCACTGGCGCCGCAAAACATTGTGTTTCCGTCGCAGCTCAAGGTCCAGTACGACATCCCCACTACCCTCATAAATCACGTAAACAAGGAGAGTGCTGAATCGACACTGCAGCCTTCAGTATTACAACGTAGCTATTCTACTCTACGAGTTTCTCGTGGCCCAGTATGAGAACGTTCCGACCTCACTCTCAACCGACGATGAGGATCCTCGTCTTGGACTCGCTCAGTGCCGAGCATACTTTGAGACTTTATTACGCCTATATTACCTCCGCCACGGCTTCGAGCGCGGCGACATGATGATGACCCAATTCCTTACCATGCTCGCCATCAGCTCTCTAGACCAGCTTCACAGCTTAACTAGCTCCGTGTCATCCAGCCCCTCGGCCAGCACAACAACCATGGAGAACTCGGACGAAAGCCTCAACGACATCCGATCCACTCTAATCATGGCCGAAAAGGGGCTCAGTGATCAGGGTCAGTGCTACTACTTCCCGCAGACCATGTTTCACCTTGTGCAGAGCCGCGCGACGCCCGAGGACTCGCGGCTGATACTACGCTACGCGGATGTCAAGGAAGAGGAGGCGCTGTCGAGGCAGATGCGCATGACGCACATGCAGAGCCAGTATCCGGTGGATAGAGATATCGCGAAAGGCTCGAATCGGGAGTTGGTGGGTAATTGGATGCAACAGTATGCAAAGCTGGCTCGCGAGTCAGCGGTGCCAGCGTCAACAGAGAACTCCAGCGGCACACTCAGCCGACAGGATGTGTCCAGCTGATTTGTACCGAGACACAGGCAAGACTCAATGGTTGATGACGACGAGCAGGGGGGGCGATAGCTGTGATGCTGCTGCGTCTTGTCATGTCTTTTTGTAATAGTTGGAGTCGATGCTTCTGCAAAGACTAGAGTTGGACAGATACGAAAAAATAGATCCGGATCTATTGAACCCAGAGACCGCTTGTACGGTATCACAAGTCGCGGATAGGTCAGTTCCTTCATTCCAACATTTAGTTAGCTTTGCCCGTTCCTGGGCGTGCATTTCGTTTTCAAAGCCCGAATACTGAAGTGGCGATTGGTCTGCGATGTATAGATGGGCGAGGATCTGTATGAAGCCAAGAGATGCCATCCACTTGTTAGCGATGGGAGTTTACTGATGAGATCCTATAAATCACGTATTCTTGATTCAGGTCATAATGTTTTCATGGCTTGACAGTCTGAAAATCTTGGTTGACTCCTTCACTTGGTCTCTGCAGGCTCCAGGATTAACCCCATTCCGCGTGGTCCGTCCACTCCGACCTGTTTTCTCCTTGGGCCACGCAACGCTCTTATACTTGAACCATCATCCACCTAATCCATGCTCCATACGCAGCAAGACTGGAGTTTCAGCACATAATCACTCTAAGCAGCACATTTGTTGATCCCTGCTAATCGCATCGAATGATGGGCTCCTCGGTTTCAAAGAGACGTGGCAAACCGTCGTCAAGCGCCATGTCTTTCAACAATTCACAAGGCGCATCAGCTGCAGCAGTAGAATTATCCGGGGCGCTCAACGAAACTCTGCAAGAGCTTGATCTCGGAGGTGAGTAATTGCGGGATATAGTTTACTCGATTGAAGGAGGCTCATGAACGACGTGGCGATAGGCACTTTGAATAATCAGCTCAAGCAACTACTTCAACGGCTGGATGAAGAGGCATCCGAGTATACCAACTCCAAAGTCAGCGATGACGGGACTTCAACTGAGTGGAACTGGTTAGTTACTGACATTGATCTCATCCATTTCTTTGCCCTGTTGCTTATTCTCATAGCTCTCAGACCGAAGCCCAGCTCGTGTCGGCAGCGTGGAAATGTGCCCGCATGGCTTACGATCTCGAGAGTACCCTGACCGACACCACCTTCTGCAGATTCCGGCAAGATCACCTTCTCAGACATTCTATTGCTGGAGTTGTCAAGGCTATGACATCGACCGTTGTTGAGCCAATAGCTGAGAGTGACTATCTGCCCGTCCTCGTGATTGCAATTCGTGGGAGCGCCAGCAAGATGGACCACATTGTCAATGCCAACTCTGGACCCAGTGCCACAGAGAGCTTCATAGTAAGTTACTTCTCTCTTCATATGGGCTTCCTCGTTATGTCTGTTAGGGATCATATAGATATCCGGCCGGCTTGTTTCTAATGGTTGATGGCTGACCCTCGCAGCGTCCTGATTTCCTGAACCAGCAAGACGTCCGGGCCCATTCGGGGTTCTTGAACAGTGCTTGGGCTCTCGACGACATCGTTTCTCAGAGAATCGACAACTATGTCAAGACGGCTAATGGTGGAAGCGGACAAAGGCCGCCTCATGTTCTCTTCACGGGTCATTCTGCAGGTGGAGCCGTAGCCTCTCTCCTTTACCTTCATTACATCTCGAATCCAGCATTTGGTAAGCCTTTCAACTCCGGTGATGAAGATTCCAAGCCAGTCTAATAGCCAACAGCCGAATCGGCAAGTTTCTCGTGTATCGCGTTTGGTGCGCCGCCTTGCGTGACGGCGCCCATTGACCTGTCCAGGCTGTCCTCGTATAACCCAAACCCCAGCGGCAAAACCGTCTGCCTCAACATCATTAACGAATTCGACGTCGTTAGCCGCGCCGATAAGCCTTACGTTCTCTCTCTGGTAGATCTCGCCAAGGCCAAGCTACGGCTACCACCACAAACGCCTGTCTCAGATCACGGCAAAAGCGAAAATGTAGTCGCAGCAGCTCTACAAGCCACCCAAGAGGCTGAAGCAGCACCTCGACCATCAATCTCTAGTTTGCCTGCCGGGCCTGAGAAGGACTCTACCTATCCAGGGTCTGGCTTCTGGCAGCTCCCTCAGCCTCTCTACCATCATGTAGGCGCCAGGGTTGTCTTTGCCCTGCGCTTGGCTGGACTGGAGATTGGGCTCAGGGCAGTGGAAGTCCCTCCCTTGGAGTTCAAACAGTTTCTATTCTGTCGCGTCGGTGTTCACTCAAAGAGATGCTATGGGGAGAGGGTCGAGTTGGTTGAAAGTGGGCGGTTTAATCACCGGGTCGGATGGGAAAGGGGTGTAGATAATGGCGATACTAAGATAGAAGGAAGAAATACGGTTGAAGACTAACTAGGCTACCTAATAATAATCCATATCAATATAATCAGAGTGGCATCGATATATTCGCTTATAAGAGAGACGCTTGGAGAATGGAAAGCGTTTCAAATAGCTCAAAGCTATCTGCGAACAGGTAGCAAAGTATCGCCATTTCGTCTTGCAGTCTCTACCGCCCGGTAGTATTCAGACTCCTTCATGACCTTTCTGCTGACTATATCCACCAGATGGCTAGATTGTGCCGGCATCGAGATGATATCCTGGTCAGCAGCGTCCAAGGCCGATGTTGTGGCCTGGCATTCCCAGCACAGACAGACCACATACGTCTCGCCAAAGTGAATACGATACAGTGCTTCAGTGTCCTTCATTCCGTTATTCAACGTCGCCTTGCCAATCTTGTCATCGTGGTTGATGAACCGTCCGCAACGAGACCTTATGGCAGCGCTGTAACTGCTCGGCGAGAGCTGGTGCGTGTGCCACACAAGGTCAATATCCAGCGTAGGTACAAGCGTCTTGCCGGGATACAGCTTGAAGAGTTCGATGAAGTTATCGTAGCGCTCTATCGCTCTGCTGACGGTCCCTGCGAGCGCTGGACTGCGGATCCAGAGGTGGGCGTTCATCTTGTCAACAAAGACGCGTTGACGCTCAACGTTCGCGACGAGCGATTTGACAAAGGGGCTCTGGTCTTCGGGGGTGTTGATGTTCAGAACCCCAATGACTTTTGTGTCACTCGAAGCTCCAGAGGCCATGGTCATCCCGATAGGCTTCCCCATATTGGCGAGGTGGCGATAGAGCATAGGCTCGATGTTTGCATTGTTCTTAAGCCAATGCCACGCTCCCATAGGCAGCGTGTAGACCCAGGTATCAGAGATGGTGCCATCAGACTTGATGGCCTCGTGCTATGCGAGTGTCAGTAAGTCCAGCTGTTCGTGTAGTCGTTCCGGCCAACGTACAATCCTTTTCCAGGGAAATGGAGCTTTAATGAGGTGGTTCAGGCTTTCACATTGACAGTAGTTCTTGAAGTCTGACGGGTTAAGTAGAAATGCGTGCCACACCATGAGGATATCTACATTTCACCGGGGTCAGCGTTATCAAGACAACAGTAGAGTGAGAGACAACCCAATAGACGTACCCACGGGAGGCAACCAAATGATACCAATATCTGCTTCTCTCTTGGCCATCTCGGCATCGATCTGGTGTGCCCAGATGAGGAATCTCTCTGCAGCATGGTCGAGGAAACGCGTCCACTTTTTGCCTCGATCTTGTTCCCAGGTCTTGTTCCTGATCTTGAACTCCTCGTTGATGTATTTTCGCAGCTTTGAGACATACCAGCGACGGTAAACAGTCTTGGACTCAGGCTCCAGACCAAAAGTCCTGTCCAGGTCTGTCGAGGTAAGGACTTTAACCCGCAGCGCGTGAAAGACCTCGAGCAGCTCCAGATGAACCGCACATTGCGCTGCGGTTGGTAACTGGTTATGCCCAACATCGCCGAGCTGCGTGAAGAGTCCGGGATCGGGGATGTTGGGGTTCTGGCGGGAGCTCTTCGCTTTGGGATAGGATCTAAGCGCTCTGCCGTGATCGCTTGTGGCTCTCCATTGCTTGGGATCGCAGCAAAGGTGAAGGGTCTTCAAGTTGTAGTCGACAACGTGCGACATGTTCTACAGATGTTTTGGTTGTTAGAGGATCACAGGCCAAAGAATGCGATAGACAGAGTGTGATAAGTCTGATGCTCTGATTTCATGAGCCCGTGGAGTGACAAGTTACGATGATAGATATGCTCTACAATTCCGCGTGTGCTGAACCAAGGTAATAATCCCCGAGGCCCCGAACAAAAAGGCCTGGCAGCAGCCAAGGCAGAATGGACAGGACTGGCCTGATGAAGCTGGCTGTGATGATGTTAGTCTCTGTGACAGGGATCCCTTGTAGGTACTTTTGACCTCTCGCACCGCCACGACGGTGGATAGAGATCGACAAATGTTTCGCCCGGCTATCATGAGACTTTTCTTTGTCGATGAACGTGTCAGTCAAGAAGGACAACTTAGAGTACTAACTAGTAACTCATTAGTTACGGAGTAATTACTCAACTGCAACTCTGCCGTGCCAAGAGATACTCGCTATCACCAGTTAGCCTTGTCTCTTAACTATCCTAGGCTTCCACTTGGCACCTCGCGATACTCATCGAGAGCCATGAACTTGGCTTTTAAACACATCTTCTTTGCTCAATTTAATCACTCATTCGACGATTCTTGGACGTATTCAACCCAATTATTCTAATAGTCATCATTAAACATCTAGAGGTATAGCCCGCTAAGAGTAGTTATAAGCAGGGGTTATAACCGAGCATCCACATTCCAGCTCGAATCTGCCTTGTTCGCGGAAATATTGCACTCAGCTGCGGAATTGAAGCTGCTGCCTTCGGGCCCGCGGCTCCATCAAGACCCCAGCGAGGCGCAGCATCAGTCAGGCGGGAGGCTTCTTATGAGGCTTCCGGTGATAGTTCTACATGAGGGAAATGATGAATACACCGTGCGTTCCATCACGTTACTTCATGACTGACACAAACATACATATCTATTGAGCTTACCAGCCTACATCAGAAAGAACAATTGATGCTCTACGTCAAAAGAACCCGGCATAAGGTAACAACGCCTCTATAGCGCATAATGTCGCGACTAAAGAAAGTCTTACCGATCTTCTCGTTTACCTCTTCCTCCTCGCCTTTGACCTCTTCTTCCATCACATCAGCACCTGATGTAGACCTATCGCCAATTGGGCCTGGCAAGGACCATCTTCTTTCGGAGCTCGAGAGCTTGTACTGGGATGGCGTCAGAGCAGAGCTTGAGAATATCGTCCGAACTCTCAGAGTATGGCAGCAGCCAGAATACGCGGATGTGTCTGTCAAGGACGAAGAAGACGATCACATCCATGGCTTCGATACGTTTCTTGACCAGGTCAGCCAAGAAGCGCGGGCGTTTGCTGTACGATACGGTTAGTGTATTCTCATCAGAGTTCTCCAAAACATGTGAGATTGGATCTAACACAGCGAAGGGGACTTGAGACAGGATATTCATGAGCAGGGAAATATAGGGCGCCCTTTCATGGGGCTCGATTCTTCTAGCGGCGTTGAGGAAGGTTTCACAGAAGTCTTCAAGGACCGCATTGCTGAGCACTCGAGCAACAAGATCAGATCTTCTGTGAGGCGGTCAATCAAAGGTATGGTTTCTATCAGATTTCGACATATGTAGCTAGTCTGACTACTCAATAGCTATCCCAAAGCTCGACGGGGTGGAACAGCGGGCATGGCTGCTCCTTCAAGCTGCTGGTATGTCTTTCCGTTTTGACCAAGTATTGAGGTTATAGCTGCTCACGTTTACCAGGTTTTCTCGATATAGAGAGATTGATCGAACATCGACCACCTCTTGAAGACTTTAGATTTTGGAAAAGGCCGGCCATCCCTCAGCGTAAGCAGCGCTCCCTGAAGTCTCCAGCCCTTGTATTCCCTACTGACCAAGCCCTTTCTTTAGTTGCCCTATCCAAATTTGACGAGAACTGGATTCCCAAGTTTCAGCCGATGCACTGCATGAGGTCAGAATGCAGTCAAATCATACGCGGCAGCATGTTCATCACTAAGAGCCAAGCCGACCCTGGTATAATCTGTGAAGGATGCTACCGGAAGAACTACTACGGAAAAGAGTCCTACATAAAGGCCTACAAGCACTCCATCCTTACTGAGTCGATAACCCCCGAAGCGAGCAGAAATATGTGCCATTGCAAGGAAGTGCCGCACTTTGACAGCAATGGGCAGCCTCTAAGCCTTTATCCGGTGGGCAGAGATGTAATGCACTTTGACGGGAACAGCGATGGAAACATACAGTGCAACCTCTACAAGCTGGGCTGGTTTATCTCGGAGGCCAAATATGACGGACTGCAGACCAGTGTAGGAGCCAAGAAGCGTGGCTCAGGCTACAAGACGGCGAAACCACCGAGAACTAAAAGATCAAGGTCCATTATCGGCCATTTCAGGACCACTTCCGAGACAGATTCACTACCAAGAGTGTCGAGCAAGAAGTCGAAGCAGATCAATCAGATAGAGCATACTTCTCTACGCGGCATCCACCGGACCGCAACATCAAGCTCTACTTCCAGCTTTGCCACAGAAGCTCAGGCTGACGAAGACATCCCCTATCTCTTCAGACAGTATACGGAAAAGTATCCGTTCGGGAATGTTCACATGGCACTTCGCGTTGGACCGCTAGTTATTGAGAACGGAGTCTCCCAGTAAGTGGACTTGGCTGCCGCAGATATAACAGCCCGTTGCTAACTTGACGACTCAGCACTAAAGGCGGAGCTCGCGTCTCACTCCGTGAGATGCCCATCTTCCACGAGCGTTTCCACCTTCAGACCATGCCCACACGAGAACTTGCTGTCGCTGGTATTCCCGACCGTACAGTATGGAAACGCAGCAGGCAGGCTGAGAGTCTCAAGAGGTACAAAGCCATCATGAAACAGATTGTTGGCGTGCCATTTAGCGGATCTCTCGATCATGAGAAGGAACTCGAGATCGTTCAAAACATCCTGGCTGCTTGCAAAAAGCCCTTTGACGACCCAGGCTTACCAGCGTCTGATCAGGTCAAGCTCCTCAACTCTGGGCTTGATCCAGCCATGACAAATTTGAGACTGCTTCTCGATAGCAGGGTAAAGGTCTATCTCGGAAGCATCGTTGAGCGACTCTTGAACGAGAACGTCAAGCTGACCTGGAGCGCAACCGACAACAATTGTCAGATGTTTTGTGGCTCGATTCTTGACCGAAGCCTCTTCGAGCCGTTTCTCAATGGAGAGGCCAACAAGACGGACAGCGCAGCCTATCCGCTCTACAACATGAGCTTCGTGTGTCCTGACGAGGGTTACAGGGGGTGTAATGTCCGCACAAAGTTTGATGTCCCCTTTGGACTCACAGAGGAGTACCTCCTACGTTTCCATTTCGGACGTCACGATGAAGCCGACATCATTGACACGTATCAAGAGTACTGGTATGACTGGGGTGACTTTGGCGGCACGCTCTACCAATATCAGGACCTCTTCCCCTGGGACTGCACAGAAGCGTACGACAGGTATCCCACAAAGTGCGGCGACTGCAACCTCGCCAAGCACGTGTGGGCGTTCCCTTTTGACTCGTGGTCCATGGCCTCGCTGCATCTGACCCGAGATCGTCACATGTACGCTCCGGCAACGACAGCCAAGAATCTGACGACAGTCGGCGAGGGAGCCAGTCCACGCTCCTGGATGCGAAACCGACTCACCGTCCTTGCAGCAACATCAGCTCTAAACCGAGGTGCCACGGCCATGGCTCACACGCGCGAGCTGCAAAAGGCGACGCAGTGGCTGCACGAGACCAGCTCTCGCCCGGACCCGGACCCGTCCATGGCGAGACTCAAGCTGGGCGGCATCCATCGGGCCCAGCCCCTGAGCCACTATTTTGAGGCTGGCTTGTATAACCATTACTTCATTGCGCCCTGGGGTACCTGGCCACGATCTGATCAGGTCGAGGCCTATGAGTATCTCCGCGACATTCGTATCAACCTGCCAGATGTTGACGTGAAGCGCTGGGGGCCTCGCTTCGCCGATCCTCCAATGTCGGAGAGGCGCTCAAATCTTGATCCTTTCTTCCCGGGCTTTGGGTTCGAAGACGGCATGGAATGCAACGATGCCTGGAACTCACACCTGCCGGGCAGCACGGAAGTCCCAGAGAAGTGTCTTGCTGACTCTCACTTTGTTCCCGTCGATGCTCCTGGGCCAAGTTTTATCTGCGGAAGCGCTTGCGGGAGTGCCACGTGTGGTGGAGCGGACTGTGGAAGTGCAGACGCTGATAAGGGTGGAGGGGGAGGGGGTTCGAGCTGTGGCGGATGGACATCAAGTTGTGGTGGAGGCAGCAGCAGCTGTGGTGGTGGAGGTGGTGGAGGAGG
>JADDON010000293.1:0-25549 GCA_017140175.1 Fusarium staphyleae
CGGGGGGCAGGACGGGGAGCACGGGCGGCGATCGGGGGGGGGTAGAAACGGTTGCTTAGGTGGGGGAGGCTAAGGTGAACGGGAACCGGTGGGGGGGGAGGAGGAGGAGAGGGAAAGAAGAGCGAAATAGAGAGACAAGACGAAGAGTCCTGGTCTAGTGGTTTTAGGTGATTCTTCTCTACCAGAGAGAGAAAGAATAGGGAGAGGAAGAAGGAAGAGAGAGGCGAGAAAAAGAGAGAGAAAATCACAACTTTCTAGTTACAAAGGGCGACACACGATCGACGATTGCCCGGTGGTAGGGGGTCTGAAAGGTGACAGTTACGGATGTGCCTGAGGCGGCTTAACTAGGCTAAGGTAAGGTAGGTAGGTAGGTAGGTAGGTAACTCTGGCTTGCGCGGTGAACCAGATCCGTAACTTCCCTTGGTGTTACTGGTCCTTTTTGTTGTCACTTCTACGCCAGGAACCGATAGCACATGGCTTCTGACGAATAACGATTCATCTTTGAGCCAACCGACAGCAACGGCCGGCGTATCGACTCCGTTGCGGCGTTTTAATGTTTCTTCGGTGACAAGGGTTTTGACTCTGGATAGCAATGCTTGCAAGCAGAGTGACATCGATGGCAACATTTTTTAGTAGCAAGCGGCTAGCAATGGACATGGCTCTTCAACTCCACCATCACCACCATTACCGGCCGCCCCTCGGCGAGCCTCTCTTGTCGGGGAGGACCTCTGAGCCAACTGTGATGACAAGCGGCAGTGGAACAAGCATGCATCAGTGACCCGTACAAACGAGTCCTCCATTGACCCGGAACACCTATTATGTAGCAACGTGGAAGCATTAGTACCGCATTACAGCGCATCGCACAGCAGCTTACACAACCTAAGATTTATCAAGCTCGCTCACTGGTCCTCGCTCTGGAGATGGTTCGCGCATGCCGGTTGTTTTCTCTGAGCTTGCTGTGGCTTTCGTCAAAGACTCGGCTTGCGCTAGACATATGCCTGCGGCTTTCACTGCAGCAATGACGTCTTTCAACATCTGAAAAAGCCGGTCACTGAGTCGTCGGAATCAAGGTTCTGGACCGTGCCGCGGTCTCAGACGCGAGAGAAAAGGCTCAACCTTCCTGTTTCAGGCAATATCCCCATTGCTCCCAGCTCAACAAGTGTGAATATGCGCCCTTTTACATATCAGTGTTTTATTTGTACGATATACCGAGTATCCAGATATCGCGGGTTACCAGATGGGGTAATAACGAGATTCCAACATCCCTGCTACCAAGTGTCGTTCATCCGAATATGCCCTCGACTGCCGACGGTTCAAGGTTGCCTACAGTACAGTACATTGCAGAGACGCTTGGTCATCTTTCCTTGATCATTTTTCCACTGTTGTATATCATACATTTATTTATTTTCTATCCAAAGCTGAGCATAAGCCGGACTCATTATTCCTTGTATCCTTCTGGGACCTACAGTATTACAGACAACATCTCTTGAGGCAAGCTTTTATCGTAAACAAGTGGCGCAACGAGGCAGTGCCTGACAACCTACAGCCTACTACGGAGTACTTCGGTGTGGCTAGTGGACCCAGCTCCATACCAGGCTGGATGCGATTTCCCTCGGTGCAACGAGGGATCAGTCAGTCAATCTAGGTGTGTAGATTGGATCTAACTACCTAACTAACTAGGTAGTCAACTGGTTATTATTCGGCTAGTCCAATATAGAAGCTCATTCTCTCATCACAGGCCCGACGGCTTTTATCAAAGCTTCTCCAGGAACTCAGCTGTTACATAAGTTAAGTTATGTACTCCGTACTCCGTACATAGCCCGTCATAACGCCTGGGCTGGTCCCCCACAGGTCGCATACATCATCCTCATTGGTCCAAGCTCTCGCGTTTCCAGGCACAAAAAACTCAAGGTTGGTGCTGTTCTTTTGGGCATGTAACGAACGCCTCGCCTCAACAAGCCCCATCCTATCGTCAGATGCCAACTCCGCCACTGTAGATTCGTGGCTCAACTTGTCAGCTTCTTCGTCACCTTTCATTCTTTGCCTCCGACAATCGTTTTTACTCTTCTAGTTTTAAAGATACAGGCCAACGATGCACCATTGACTGTGTAAATCGACTTCGCATACCGTCCCTTCGTCGCGCTCGCGCCAACAACCTCGACACCACCTTGACTGCTCAACCGTTTTCTTTCCCGATCGTATACAGCGTCACCTAATCGATACATACCGCCATCATGACCGATGCTATATCCTCCTTCCTCCACAGAGTAATTCTGCAGTCTCCACCCGGAGAATGGGCTATGCGCCAGCTTCGCGAGCTCCTTATTGGCGCTCTCAAACAAGGACCTATCCCTCAACATGTGTCCTTTGAGATGGACGGAAACCGACGATATGCTCGGAGCCACCGAATGGAGACTGTGGAGGGTCATCATCGTGGATTTGAAGCGCTGGCTAGGGTATGTTCCCTTTTTCTTGTATAGATGGACGAAATGCTGATTTTGGCACCAGATTATGGAAATATGCTACAAGAGTGGCGTAAAAGTCGTTACTGTATATGCATTCAGCATTGAGAACTTCAACCGTCCCAAATATGAGGTTGAAGGACTTATGCAGCTGGCCAAGGTCAAGCTGGAGCAGTTGACCAACTATGGCCACATCCTCGATCGTTATGGTGCCCGTGTTCGCGTTCTCGGTCAGCGCGAGATGATTCGAGCCGACGTTCTCGAGGTTGTCGACAAGGCTGTCGCGAGAACGAAGCATAATAATAAGTTAGTATCGGATTCTACGAAGCAGTATGGTACAACAACTAACGCGAAAACAGAGCTGTCTTGAACATATGTTTCCCGTACACCTCGAGAGCCGAGATGACCACCGCGGTCAAACAGACAGTTCAAGAGTTTCTTGCACCTACACCTCCACGAACCACCCCATTCTCACCTTCTCGTATCAGACAGAAGATTCTGTCTCGGCAGCTGGACGGTCGCGAAGGGTTGCTCACGATTCCCGACACCGTGCCCGAGGACTCGGAGTCGTTGGATGGAGAAGATGCCAAAAGAGACAGTGACGGGGATTCTTCATCGCCCACTCTACATCCAGATTCACCCCCGCCACGGTTTCGGGCGAGAAACAGCGCCGCCAGTCTCTCGGGCTTACCCAATCCCGAGGCGATCACAGCCGAGACTCTAGACAAGCACATGTACACAGCAAACGACCCACCTCTGGACATCTTTGTTCGAACCAGCGGAGTTGAACGCCTGAGCGATTTCATGCTTTGGCAATGCCACCAGGACACTCAGATATTCTTCATTGACACTCTGTGGCCCGACTTTGACTTGTACGACTTTATCTGGATCTTGCTGGAGTGGCAGTGGAGACAGAAGCAGCAGGATCGCGAAGAGGCACCGACTCGCGCAGTGGCAGTTAAGGCGTAATGAGTTTTCGAGTAGACTGACACTTGTGATACCCTGAGTTGTTTAGAGAATTAAGGATTGTTGTTTATGGTGAGCGCTCTTCGCTTCGGCTTGCGTTGGATTCTTTGGTTTAAATGCGGTTGGTGTTTTCCCTAATCTACGATCGATGCTGCTGATCTACTATGTTTTTAATATTGTATCTTCCCGGTTATAAACATAAATCACGTATTCGATGAAACTCTATTGTCTCTATTACTTGCACGTTGTCGTCTCAATCACTATTGAGCAACGTTCCTGACGTGCAGTTTCCGTGCAGTCGCTGAAACTCCTTTAGCCAAAGATATCGCATGTTTATGGCAGTAGCGGTTTATTAAGGGCCGCTGTCGCAGTTGTACAGCATTGTGAGCCACGAATGAGACAACAGATTCCCATGCGCTATCGACGAAATCCACAACTTACCCTCTAGTTGTCTCCGGCTTTGTAGACCAAGCGCAGCCTATAGCAGTTCTTATATGTCTACCGAAAGGTTCTAGGCATATCGATTTGGCTCGTAATTGCGTCGTGAAAGCTTACTTGTAATATCACGACTATGAATCGAAAATCATGTAAGCAACTTATCATTTGGCTTAGTGATAGTAACGGTGCGGATGAAAAAGACCAAGGTAAATCCATTGCTGGTTCGTGTCCCATCTAGTCTCGGAACTTCTTGAGCTAATTGAACTCGATATACATCAAACAAGCTCTGTCGTTTGAATAGCTGCTCGGAAGGCCATTTTGANNGATGATTCTACTGGGCTACTTTGATCCCCTATATGGGTGCTATAAAGTTACTCTTAAAAATAATAAATCAGAGAACATCTGCAGATGACTGACTGCAGTCGTTAACTACCCGAGACCAAACGACCACCTGCAGGGTTGCAAGCATGACGAAATGCCTTATCAGATAAGAAAATCTCCGTCATCGGGAGGGTAGTTTCTCCGAGTTACTTTGCGCAGGTGCGCTGGTTGGGGGGCACGGGGGGACCCGTCGCCTAAGGCTGGTGGTCCCTTCGCGCCCGGGCGGCATTCGAGCTGGGCGCACTCTAAAACCAAATGGAAGATAAGGCCATCTGCCATCTGCCATCCTGCTTCTGCTCCTGCGCGTCTTCTCCCCCTCACCTCTTTACATCTTCTGCTCCTCCCGCACGCAATCGATGCAACATGACATAGATTTCTCTTGTATCAGGTCGATTTCACTGTTACTCGCCTCAATCTCTCTTCTTTCTGGCGCCTGCTCGTCCCGCCTCTTGGACTGATCTACCCAGTCGCTTCAATCCTCTTCTACCGCCCGCGTCGTCGCCCACGATGAAGTCGGCCAAGCCGCCCGCGACCGAGAACTCGTCGCATCGACGTTCGCAGCCCGTTCGCCAGACTCGCACGAACCCTCCGCGAAGTACCGCGAACCTGGGCCGATCCGTTGCTGCAAGAGACTCCATCGCAGGCAGTGACCAGCCCATCGACATATTTCCTGCCATCACTCACTTCGCCGACGCTATTACCGCGCTCCCAAAGGAGCTCGTGCGACACTTTACCCTGCTCAAGGAAGTCGATGCCAAACTTTTCGCTCCCGAGGAACAACTCTCCCGACTAGTCACTGCTGCTACCAATGCCCCCCTCCCAGAGCCACGCACAAATAACGAGGCCTCGAGCGGCGTTGCTCCGGCCTCCGCTCCCATGAGCGCACAGAACAGCTCGAGCGGCATTACCATGAACAACAGCCTTCAATCTGTGCCCTCGATCGACGAATCCCACAAGGACTTGATTTTTGACCCGTCAAACCTGCCTCGCCGGCACCTCTTTCGTCAGACCGCCGTTAAGATCCAAGAGATGTTGGTATCGCTCGAAGAGAAGAACCACGTCATCTCGACAGCCAACGAGGCGCTGGAGGCTCAGCTTGCTCGCATAGAGGATGTCTGGCCACACCTGGAAAATGAGTTTAGCGACGAGGCTAAATGGGGAAGCACCACGCACTGGGCGTACCCTGAGAACCGCATTTCTAGATCATCACATGTTGACCGTACGCGGCGCGATGGTGCTGCGGCCATCTCTGCCGCGGCCCAGGCCCTGGCCGACGAGGCAGCCGCTAGGAGCGATGCCCGAAAGCAGGCCCTTCAAGCCAAGAAGAACTCGAGAAATCACATCAGCAACAACAACAACAACAACAACAACAATAATAACAGCAACAGCAACACTCACAATCATACTAATGCCCATAATCATGATTCCGACGCAGAGGACCATGATCATAAGCACAAGGCCGACAGCACTAAGAAAACCACCAAGTCCCGCAAGACGGCGGAAAGTACCAATGTCGGCTTAGGCATCACTACGGCCTCGGCCAGCAACAATAACCCGCCCCCTAAGCGTCGCAAGGTCGAAAAGACGACCAACGGTGCCTCAGCAACCGAACGCGCCATGAGCACTGTCTTTGGCAACGCGGCACCAAAGGCAAAAACTACGAGCCCGCGGGTAACTCCTGCTCCAGAAGCACCAAAGAAGAGAAAGGCTCTTCCGTCGGGCAGTGGCCAGGCTAAGAAGAGGTTTGTTCTACTGACCCCTAACCATTGCATGTTGTATCCTAATGTCTTGACTCACAGCAGGAATGGCGTTGCGGGCATGTCGCCGTCCGTCAATTCGTCACCGGTCATCACTGAGCTTCCAGAGCCGAAGGTCGCCCCCGTCCGAGCATCACCGGCGCCTGCTGCTACCCCGAATCCAGCGCCGACTCGCGTGCGACAGAACTCGATAAAATCGGCAAACGTGGAGAATAACCAGGCAAGACCAGCATCATCGGCTTCAAATAAGCCCAATGGTAATATGGCGGGGACGCCCGATCCTGGTGTACAACCGAACAACCCGCCTCGCAATGGCGTCGAAACAAAAACACCCAAAGAATCAAGTGTGCCTATAAAGACCGAAACCTCCAAGAAAGAAGCCGATCGGACCGAGGCAGCCTCTGCTCCACCGACCACGAGCAACAAGAAAGAGACCAAGCCAGTTGAAAACGAGCGCAAGAGTGAATCAGTACCTCCCACGCCGCAAAACCCTACAGTCACTACCAAGAGTGGGAGAGCCAGCAAGCCGTCAACACCGGCACTGGCAACATTCCAGGAAGCGGCTCAACCGCGCTCGCGCTCATCGCGAAATAATGACGGAGGTGGTGCCAACAAGAAGACCCAGAAGAAATCTGTTCCTACAATACATGCGGCTATTGCTCAGTTGGCGGAGGAAGACACCAACAGCAGTATGCAGGGCGATGAAGATGACGGGGACATTGACGCAGATGAGCCGACATATTGCTACTGTAACGGAGTTAGCTACGGCGAGATGGTAGCGTGCGATGCCGACGAATGCCCGCGTGAATGGTTCCACCTGGAATGTGTCGGCCTCAAGGTTGCACCAGGTTCCAAAGGTGAGTTGTCATGGACACGCATGGATCGCCAAAAGACCAAGAGGCTAACTGGTTATAGCAAAATGGTATTGCGAAGACTGCAAAGAACGGCTCAAAATGGGCGGCAAGAAGTCGAACGCGCGGTAAAAGGTCAGGTGATGTTTGTCAACACGAGTCACGATGGCCTCGTCGAGGGGTCGACGATTGGTTCTGGAACGAAATGTACCGCCCCTGAAAAAGGATCCATGCATAGGAAAGGCACACACGGCGTTTCTTTTTCGGAACGGAGGCAGACGGTTGCACAGCAATGTCCCTGTTTTGGTATTTTCATTGAACAAGGGGAAAGGGTTGTCGGGCACCATGTTAGAAGATGTGCCTGGAAGTGAGCTTATCCTGGAAGGAGGATGGTTCGTGAATGATTCCTTTGACAGTCTACGGAGAAGCGACATGAAGTCGGGGACCTAAAGATGGATCCAAAAGACCAGGAGGCAAAATGCGGGGGGGAGTATACCGGATTCAGACGGAATGAATAGTACCATGGAATCTGACCAATAGATGAACATGTCTGGCATTTGCATTAGCGAAATGATGAGAACAGTGTATAGTATGTAAAAACAGAGTCACGATGCTCAAGTTTGTGGTTGTGGTGGTTTGGATATTTGCGGGCCGTCGGAATTCGATGCGGACTTGAAGGGGGTCTTCCGGCGTCACGAGGAGCATAAGTCAGACCGCTAAGAGCAAACCGTTAGGTAATAAGACCCCGAGTTTGGGCTGGGCCTGCCGAAGCGAAAGGGGGAGCTCAGAGGGATTGGCCAACGAGACGAGGGTGATTCGAAGCTTTGGCAGCGGGAGGTTTGTGCTAAGATATCGCTAGTTTCCCATGATGGAGGTTTGTGAAGCTCGGACAGTCTCTGGTTCATGCAACCTGGTTGTTGAGAGGCTCCATCGTTCCCAGGAGCTGGAGAATCAAAGGGACGCGGAGCTAGGCTAAGCCTGGAAGCTAAGAGGAGAGATGACCCCAGGAGGAGAATGGTCACGCGGAGATGGAGAGTTTGTGCTGCGGAGGGTGTTGTTGTGTGAGAGAGAGAAAGTATGTGTACATATATGATGGGAGATGCGAAAGACAAAGAGAAAAGTGACCGGTTGGAAAGAGGAAACAGACAGCCACAGCCTATGACGTTCTGGAAAATCCGGGGTAAAAATGGCTCTGGATGGCTCCTTGCTGTCAATGGTCAATGGTCGATCCTGGACGTGCCCTTTGGTGATAGGGTCCAGGGGGCGTGGCGCTTGTGCGAGGGCCGCGTTCCGGAGCCGCTGGCGCGGGAGCTCGCTCACGCACGTCTATCACCCTGGAAGAGACAACAACAGACCCTGGGGACCCTGGGGATTCCAAGTTGTCGTCGGCACTCGGTGTCCTTCTGTGCAACGCATGTACAATAGTGCCCCTTTCCTCAGCTGGCCACGAATGCATCATGTGCTCAGCAATGAATGCTCGGCGTCATCAGCCCGTTCTCAGTCAGGGGCTCGACCGAAGGGCTTTTTAATGAGGCGTTCCGTGCGTTCTGTGTCCCGTGTCACCCAAAAGACATAGCTGTGCTGCAATTACACCGTATATTAGGGAGTAGCCGGGCTGCTAAGCCATATACCCTATGGGGCACGTGCTGACTATTGAATCGCATGCTGGATGCGTCGTTTCGGGATGCGAGTGGTACTATAATATGTCTACATCGTGAGGTTGTTGTCTCAGCTTGCAAGGTAAGCTCTCGGCATCTACAGTACTCCGCACCTGAGTCTGGATGGTTCTAGAGCTAGGTAGGTAAGTACAGAGTACTGGTATGTAAAGCGAGAGGGATTCCGAGGCAGGGTGGTGAAAGAATCACAATACACGGATGCAATAACAACATGCTGCACTAGATCGACAACAATAACCCTTCACATCAATGCCGAATATCACACCGGTCACTGAGAGCATCTCGAGTCCACCATAGTTAGTGCGTCGTATTTCAACTATGCACCGTCCACAGAAGTCACCGGCAAACGACCTTTGTTAGCGGCGCCCCCGGTTATTTTGCTTGTACTGTAGGTCTCGGCCTCGTGTGTTTTAGCTCGAGCCGACGCTTAGGACTAGGGCCGGGCGAAACGGGGTGCCGGGAGCGATGTCGCGGGATATGAAGAGCGATGATTGACTCGAAACGCACCTCTTTGGGGAGTATGGGGGTTCTAGCGACCGGCTGCGCTGCCGGTCCTCGAGCAAGGGAAATCTCTTTTTTTCTCGTTCTCCCGTCCTTTCATGTGCTGTGGCACCTGTTCGGTTTCCGTCGTGCTCGGCGGCTAGTTACTGCAGAACTCGGCGTGGCTGGGGCGTGGGATGCGAGTGTAGGTGCTGCAATTCAGTGACTCGGTCGGCCGTTAGTTGTCGCTGTTGATGTGTAAACTCTAAGTTACTGCATAGGTAAGGTAGTCATTAATAGGGCTGTGGTTGTGGTCGTGATCTGAGAGACGTTGGCCGGAGAGCCATTGTCGAATGGCATGGCTTGAATTATCTCTTGCCCGGCTGATGGTCACGAGGATCTCGGCGAATCTGATGGAAAGGATGCTTCCTTGTGCTCTCCCCCGCCTCAAAGTTCAGATGAATGAGGGGCAACTGAATTTCCATTACTCTACTCCGTACACCTGCAGCCTTTATTACGTTACGTTTCGCTCTGCAGAGAGTGAGACTGTCGGTACGTATGAGCCTCCGAAAGAGGAGGAGGAAGAGGAGGAGGAGGTGTCGTTGACAGAGACCCTTGTCGCGTCATCGGCCGACAACCATGCCAGCCAGGCCTTGCGCGGAGCGGAGCGGACCTAAGTAAGCATGGGTGATGGATTGTGCTCTGCTGTGTTGCTTCGTGTAAACGAGGCGGATCGTATTACTACGACGACCAACTGCTTGGTAGCTTGGGAGAACCACCTGATGGTCAGCCAAATGATGATGGATATTGGAGGCCAGGATCATGGGAAATTTGGTACGCATGTGGGTTCTTCTGTCCTGTATGTACTCCGTACCAAGGCAGAAGGAAGGAGTTTGGGGTCGGTGATGAGTTTTTCTGGTCTTGGCTCATCGACGTCGTTCTCATTACCAAATCTTGACTTATTTCCATCCAATCGAGCCCGCCCACCTCTTTTTTTCCCTCTTCTCTTCCCAAGGCCGTGGCATCTGGGGCGGCAACGTTGGAGGCTCATGGTCCAGGGGCTCACGGCTCATCAGAAGGCTTGCCTTGTCAGTACATACCTACACGCTACTCCGTACTGTACTGTATGATTCATGGCCGTGCTCCCACGCCAGCGCCTTTCCAGCCCTTCCCCGTGGTGTGTTGCTCACCTGACGCTCACGACCCCGAGATATCCAGTCCTCGATTTCCATTACCCAATATTGTGCGATCCTGAGCTAATGCCCCGTGCATGCCAACACGCTTTACCAAACGTCCCTGGCAAGTCCTGCGTGGCTGGCTCAAAGCTGGCCCCAGTGGCGCTCCTTTTTCCGCTTCCTCTTGCTCATCGCTCGGGCCCGCCTTTGGTGTTTGGACCCTCCGATCCCCTCCAGATGTGACTCTCGCCTCCGCCGGGGTGGCTCCCTCGTGGCTCGTCGACTCGTGTCGTGGGTTCTGGGATGCTTTATATTCGGGCCCCGGGCCCCATGCGCCTGGCGGGCTCTCGTCTGTTCCCTTGGTTCTGCTGTCAACCTTTTATCGACTCTGGATATCAAACGCCTGGACCTAACGTTAGATCTCAGGCTTTGCACAACTAACTACCGGCTCCCTTCGTCATAATCCCCCGCCTGTCTCGGCTTGCTTCGCTTCGCTTTGCTCTTACATAACAAATACAGCTCCGGATCCGGTGGCTCATGCAAACCGCCACTAGATTCTTCTCGAGCTACGTTTTTCTCTCCGCCTTGACTTTTGCCGACCGTTGAGTTGGCCCCCGACCTTTTTGACTTGCTTCACTGGCCTCTCGATCCAGACGAAGCCTCTTCCACGACGACCGCAGCTACATTCCTCCATTCCTCCCTCCGCACCCGATCTGTTCCTCCCCACCCTCGTGAGGGTTGGTCGTCGCAGTTATTGTCTTTTATAATCATATGGCACTTCCTCTTAGCCCTTCGCACCACGCGGTGCCTCACTTTGATCTGTCTGCCCTCCTCAAAGCAAAGATGTCCCGCCCCGAGTCTCCAAACAGCAACAGCGACAAGACGGCTCGCTCGTCCTTCTCCTCGGTGCGTGAGAATGACGACGGCCTAGCGCAGACCTTTACGCGTTCCAAGATTTCCTCCTACACTCAAGGGGCGGAAGAGGTATTCGATGAATCACCCTCCGTTGAGATTTCACAGCCCTTCTTCCAGGCTCCTCTGACGCAGCCTCACAGTCGGCTTCATGGGTTTTGGTTCCCTGCGGATAACTTCCACGGCTGGAAGAAGATCCCCATCAAGGGTAAGGCCGCCAGCCGTAGCTGCGAGGACTTGCACAAACTGTCCATGACATGGAGCTCTCCCGCGCCTCCCCCCAAGAAGGTATCGTCCAACACCTACGAGACAGGAACCTCTCCTCTCGAGCGGCTCCCCAGCGAAGTTTTGGGTACGTCAATCACTGAAACCAGGGTCCTGGGCTACGTTGTAGTCTAGACCCCTAGTCCAAGAGGCCCGCGCGCTGACTTGTCGATCTTAGGTGCCATCATCGACCTCCTCGTCATCGAGATCCCCCCCAATGGGCTCACACCCCGTAACGGTGACTTGATGGCCCTCCTCATGACCTCGCGATCTATCCACGCCGCGACGCTCAACACCCTCTATCGCCATATCACGATTCCTCATTCGCGGATCTTCCGCAAATTTCTTGCGACTATTACCGAGTACCCTGCGCTCGCTTCAATCGTGCGGCGGCTGGACTTCAGCCATTTTAACCCTTCGACCATCTTCTCCACTGCGAGTGAGAGAGCTCAGACTCGAAACCTGACCACCGAGACCCTGTTGCAATGTCTGGAGCTGACCCCATACCTACAGGAGTTCTTGGCGCAGGAGTACATCGATGAGGACCTGGGACCTGAGGTTATCAAGAAGCTGCTCTTTGACATGCCCCGTCTCAAGGCTATTGACTTCTGCGGCTGCTCCTCCCCCTACTTTAAGAACGCCTTTGTGAACCTCCTCCAGGCGCCCTGGCCCGAGACACTCTCCCTCACCCGGGTCTCATTCCACAAGTGCATGAATCTGCCAGGCTCTGTTTTTGAGGCTATTCTGCCTCGACTGGAAAATGCCACTCACCTCGACCTCGCCGGAACTCGAGTGACTGATAAGGCGTTGCAGAGTCTGCCTGAAACGGCAAGACTCACTCACCTGAACCTGGCCAAGTGCAGGGAGCTGTCCTCCGAGGTGGTTGTTAAGTTCATCACGACGCATCCCTCGATAATTCAGACGATTGTTGTTCTTAGTCTCGCTACGAACGCGAGCAGCCATCTGCTGCTCGGCAAGGCTGATGTGGACGCTATCCTCCCCTGCTTACCACCGACCATCCGGTCGCTGAGCCTCAAGGGCAGTAGAATGGATCCCTCGCAGATTCCGCTGCTCACCCCTCTCATCCAGCATCTCGAGGAGCTTGCTATCGGCCGAGGCCTCGATCTTCGTGATATCCATCAGCTCTTGTATCAGGCACAAGAGTGGGTCCCCCATAGCCTCCAGTATCTTGACATTTCCGACCTCGACACTATCATCGGAAGTGCTAGCGCGCTATTGACCCCTGCCTCCGCCCCGCTGCAAGTTATTGAGCTCGAGGAGCGCGCCTACGAGCGAGCGGCCAAGGCGAAGAAGAACCTCGAGCGCGTGGGGTGGACCCCCAAGGAGTTTGGCAGCCGCTACTGGCTAGTCCGCATGAACTCGGACATGACCTCCCTCGACAACGGCGCCCGGTGGTGGAAGCTGGGCGCTGAGAGCTGGGGTATGAGGAAGATCCCGGTAGCGGAGGCCGACGTCGGAGGCATGTACGGCACATTCATGTTCGGCCGACGGCTGTAAGTCGATCGCCGAGGACGATGCACGATTGGCAGCATCACCTAGATCTCTACTCTCGGTTTGTTTTTGAGGTGTTTCGGTGCGGATTTGATGGTTAGGTTTTGCATGCATCTTGATCAGATATCCCGGGGCGCACAGCGTTTCCAGTTTAGCGATAAAAGCAAAGTCATTTTGATGCGCAAGCGTTTGACACATTAAGATGACGAGAAAAAAGCTTTAGATACTTAATAATGACTCAAATGAACATGTTTAATTAGGATCATTGTTCGCGTGTTTATTGCCATAAGAAATATGATAACAGTGCTAACTTGACCAATAAGTTGGAGTCACGCTGAGTCCTATGTAGCTAGAATCCTGGTCGTTGAATCTATTGCTTAGTTGCGAGAATCCTATTGCTTCTTTCAGTCTCTGTTACATAGTTAAATCCGTTTCTCTGGTTGGTCCTACCTCTGCTCAGCTCAAGATTGATGCTCATTGTGGCGCAAACTCCGGTGTGGCGGCGCATACTGGGTAGGAACCACGTGATAACAAACTCGGAACAATAAATCCCCGTGGCAAATCAAGACGTAACCGCGCCGAGCGTGCCTTGCTCCTTGACAGCTCCAACTCAACGACTATCCAGGCCTTGGTGCATCAGTGGCATCACCATGGCTCCCAAACAGGACACCCCGTTCCGCTCGGCGGACATGAGCATGGTTCAGCTCTACGTCTCCAACGAAATTGGCCGCGAAGTCGTCACGGCCCTAGGCGAGCTTGGTCTCTGCCAGTTCCGAGACGTAAGCATTGCCTTCATCAATTCCTGCCGGAGGACTTTAGCTAACTTGATGACTTCAACCAGCTCAACGAGAACGTCAGTGCCTTCCAGCGTACATTTACCCAAGAGATCCGACGTCTCGATAATGTTGAGAGACAGCTGCGTACGTCACCCCAAGGCAACCATCGAGGCCCCCCCTAACAAGAGACAGGATACTTCTACGCTCAGATGGACAAGATTGGTATCCCACTTCGAAAACTTGATCTTGACGTTGAAAGGCTCGCCTCACCCTCGACCTCCGAAATCGACGAGTTATCGGAGCGAAGCCAGAAGCTCGAACAGCGTGTCTCAGCTCTGAATGAGAGTTACGAAACTCTCAAGAAGCGCGAGGGCGACCTGACTGAGTGGCGCTGGGTTCTGCGGGAGGCTGGCAGCTTCTTTGATCGAGCTCACGGCAACGTCGAGGAGATTCGTGCTTCGACTGACAACGATGACGCCCCTCTACTGTCGGATATTGAGCAACACCAGGGAGCTGCCGAGGTCGAGCGATCCTTCTCCGGCATGAACATCGGTTTCGTTGCTGGCGTCATTACTAGGGATCGGGTCGGCGCCTTCGAGCGTATCCTCTGGCGAACCCTCCGTGGCAACTTGTACATGAACCAGTCCGAGATCCCCGAGCCACTGATTGACCCTACCAACAACGAGGCCGTCAACAAAAACGTCTTTGTTATCTTTGCTCACGGTAAGGAGATCCTTGCAAAGATCCGCAAGATTTCCGAGTCTATGGGTGCCGAAGTCTACAATGTCGATGAGAACAGCGATTTGCGACGTGACCAGATCCACGAGGTCAACAATCGTCTCGAGGACGTTCAGAACGTTCTTCAAAACACCCAGGCGACTCTTCAGGCGGAGCTTAACCAGATCTCGCAGTCGCTGTCTGCCTGGATGATTCTTGTCGCCAAGGAGAAGGCTGTCTACAGCACTCTTAACAACTTCTCATACGACAGCGCCCGCCGAACGCTCATTGCAGAAGCCTGGGTCCCCACCAACGATCTTCCCTTGATCAGGACGACTCTTCAAGATGTTACGAACCGAGCTGGTCTCTCTGTTCCTTCTATCATCAACAAGATCCAAACCAATAAGCAGCCGCCGACTTACCTCAAGACCAACAAGTTCACCGAAGGTTTCCAGACCATCGTCAATGCTTATGGTACTGCCACCTACCAGGAAGTCAACCCGGCAATTCCTGTCTTCGTCACGTTTCCTTTCCTCTTTGCTGTTATGTTTGGTGATTTTGGCCACGCCATCATCATGCTTTCAGCGGCCCTTGCTATGATCTACTGGGAGAAGTCGCTTAAGAAGGTTACCTTCGAACTCTTCGCGATGATCTTCTACGGACGATACATCGCTCTTGTTATGGCTGTTTTCTCGGTCTACACCGGTCTCATCTATAACGACGTCTTCTCAAAGTCAATGACTATCTTTGATTCCGCCTGGGAGTACAAGAAGCCTGAGGGCTACACCAATACCACCTCCATTGTTGCTACCTTGAACGACGAGGGCTACCGCTACCCGTTTGGTCTGGATTGGGCTTGGCACGGTTCTGAGAATGACCTTCTCTTCAGCAATAGTTACAAGATGAAGATGAGTATTATTCTGGGTTGGGCGCACATGACTTACTCGCTCTGCTTCTCCTATATCAATGCCCGCCACTTCAAGAGGCCTATCGATATCTGGGGCAACTTCATCCCTGGCATGATTTTCTTCCAGTCCATCTTCGGCTACCTTGTCATCTGTATCATCTACAAATGGTCTGTTGACTGGGTCGGAACTTCACGTCAGCCTCCAGGCTTGCTGAACATGCTCATCTACATGTTCCTTCAGCCTGGATTCATTGATGAGCAGCTGTACCCTGGACAGAGTGCTGTGCAGATTGTTCTCTTGCTCCTGGCGTTTGCCCAAGTCCCTGTTCTACTCTTCCTCAAGCCTTTCTACCTCAGGTGGGAACACAACCGAGCACGTGCTAAGGGTTACCGTAGCATAGGTGAAAACTCCCGAATTAGTGCTTTGGATGGCGATGATGATGATGAGGGACAAGGCAACGGTCACGGCAATAGCTTTGATGAAGATGGCGAGGGGGTTGCCATGATCTCCCAGAACATTGACGAGGAGCACGAGGAGTTTGAGTTTAGCGAGGTCATGATTCACCAGGTCATCCACACTATTGGTAAGTTCCGTGACTCCTGAGGTCAATTTCGGTAACTAACAAAATTGCAGAATTCTGTCTCAACTGCGTTTCTCACACTGCCTCCTATCTCCGTCTTTGGGCTTTGTCTCTTGCTCATCAGCAGCTGAGCATCGTGCTTTGGAGTATGACCCTCGGTCCCGCCCTGACAACTCCTGGTGTCCTTGGTGTCATCATGATTGTTGTCTGCTTCTTCATGTGGTTCTTCCTGAGTAAGTCATGCCTACCTCCACATCGTCTACCTATCATGCTAATATCTCCTCAGCCATTGCTATCCTCGTGTGTATGGAGGGTACTAGTGCCATGCTGCACTCCCTTCGTCTGGCGTGGGTTGAGTCCTTCTCCAAGTTCGCCGAGTTTGCGGGTTGGGCTTTTACGCCTTTCTCATTCCAGACTCTGCTCGAGGAGGCGGAGGAACTGAAGGACTACCTGGGATAATAGCTGGCGGCTTCAAGAGAGGGGAACATTTGTTATAGTAGTAGACTTTGCTTGTTTTATTGTATCATAAGTAGTATAGTGCAACCTGAAGAATACACTGGCCTGAGGCATGTTCTTTTACTCTTGGAGATTTGCTAAATTAATGACATGACCCCTATCCTAGTTGAAAATTTTGACGATTATCCTTAGTAGCACACCCCTCAACTTCAACATTGGAGCTGGCCCATCCTTAACCCCAAAGAGGAGCCGTCACTTCGACAGCCCGCTCCACGACAGCCCTGACTCTGTCGGCAAAGATTTTGTTGTTACATTCGACCTCGAGATCTTCCAGCCACACCGTAGCAGTCATCCTGTCGACCTTGATCGACACTCCAGGCACGGGAATGCCGATCTTGTGCAGCCGCTCAAGTTCCTTGCGCTGCCTCTCCTCGAGCTGCGAATCACCCTCACCGTCCTCTTCCGTCTTCATGGCGTCCTCGCTTTCCTCTGCCTCCTTGATAGCCTTGTTGTCGGGAGCCTCCTCGTCCTTGGGCAGCTTGGGGGTCGCGACGGGCGCGACGTTGTCCTGGCCGAACTGTGCCTCGAGGAACCACAACAGGCGCTCGAGACGTTCCTCAGGGGTCGCCGAGTGGTGCGGGTTCGTGGCGGGGAGCTCGTGCGTGTGCGAGTGCTTGGCCGAGGAGCGCTTCACGGCGGCGGGGGAGCTCTCGACGGAGAAGAGGACGGCCATGACCGAGTCGGCGATGCCGTCGTTAAGCATGTTGCCTTCCCATTCGAGCTCGACCTCGCCGTTGGTGCGGTACCTAACAGAGACGCAGCCCATGACTAGGTAGGCCGCAATGAGGTTGGCGATCTCCTCGTCGGCCTCCTCTTGCTTGGCGTCCTCACCGTCCATAGGGGTGTCAACGTCTCCGTTGGTGTGACCATTCGTGCCACGGTGCATCTCGGGCAGCTCCTCGATGGTGCCGAATGTGCCCTCGAGAGCCCACTTCACGAGGTCAATGCCCGCGGCACTGAGGGTGAGGCGCTGCTTGCAAGTGATGGTGGTGGTGTTGAGACCAGCATACTCGCGCAGATCTTCGGGCGCCATGAGTGAAAGCTTGAAGTCGTTTTGCACGAGCACGCCAGTGACGAGAGGATGCGCAATGGTCGAGTCGGGCTCAACGGTCTGTGGTGGTTGGATAGAGGCGAGCTTACCCACGACTTTGGCGGTCTTGTCGGCCTTGAAGGGGATGCGCAACTCTTCGCAGTTGCGGGGGGAGAAGACCTTGACCTTTGCTGTCTTGTTTGCGTTTAGAGAGAGAAGTTTTGATTTGAGACGCATCATGTTGTGTTGTTCGCCGTGGACGAGAATCTATGGCAAAAGGTCAGCTGGGGTCAAACTGCGAGTAAGTCATGAGAACGTACAACAACAGGCGCTGCCACTTCTTCGATGAACTCGCGGTTCTCGACACCGTCAACATGGGCAGCAAACGAGTATTCCTGAACGCTGCATCTCCGTGGGATAAGGACCTTCTCGCCGTCACCCCCTGGCACTCGACGAGCGTTGGCCATGCTGCGAGACATAACAGCCTGGATCTGATCGGGCTCTTGCATAATCTGCTTGGCCATGGTGCCCTCAACACTGTAACCCGTGATAATGACGCCGTTCTTCTCGCTCGGAGCCCATCGTTCCAGCAGTTCCCGGCTTACACCGTTCTGGAGCATACCGGGGCTGGCGAGCATGACGCAGCCGCCAACGTCGTCGAATCGGTCAAGGTTCTTGAGGGAGCGGATGTACTTGAAATCCCAAGGTCCGCCCTTGCCGGCTCCATCGCCAGAAGCCTCGGCCTCGGCCATACGCTCGCGGAAGAGGCGCTTGATGTTGTCGTTCATCGCACCAACATAGGTCTGGTAGACAAGCATGCACTTCCGCGCCAGATTACTAGCGTAATAGATGGGGTACCTTTGGAAGTCAGAATGTTTGCCCCAATACTCGTCAAGAATCAGAAGAAGCTCCTGGGCTCGTCCAAGAGCAAATACTGGCATCAGCACACGTCCTCCTCGGTTGAGAATGCTCGTGATGGATTTCATGAGAGCTTGCTCTCTCTCTAGACGCGGGACGTGAGAGGCAATGCCGTAGGTCGACTCGGTGATGAGAACATCGATCTTGACACCCTTTGGAACCTCGGCTGAGACGAGATGCCGATCTTGTTCGCGTGAGTAGTCACCGGTAAAGAATATGCTGAGCCCTGCAATCTCAATGAGGAACATAGCTGCGCCGAGCACATGACCGGCTGGGTAGGGGGTGATTCTGATGGAGGAGATGGTATGCGTTGTGTGATAGTCGATAGCTTCGATCTGGGGAAAGGTGTTGAGATGGTCTTGCTCGGTATAGACAGGCTGTGTCGTTGGGTTTGACGAAGTGTTGCCTACTCGGACACTGTCCTGGATAAGCCACTTGTAGATGGCCTTTGTAGGATGTGTCATGAATACACGGCCTCTGAAGTTGGTCTTTGCAAGCACATAGGGCAACGAAGCCGCATGGTCGACATGGAAACTATGCCAGGTCAGCTGTTATCCTTAGGGGACCGCTTTGGCTAGAGGGCGATTCAGGACAGGAGGGCATCACAGGACGAGTAGCAAGGACGTAGGGAAGCGGGAAAGACTGTATTGTATTGATCTGGCATACAAAGCGAAGATATCACACGAGTACGATACTGGTCGCGGGCAAACATGGCATTGTCCGCTCCATCACAAGACATCAAAGTCGTCCCTCGCCCTGTCCAGCCTATATCGTCGCAGGAAATGGAAGGGAGGCGCTTACTGGCTGATGAGGAGCACATCGACGGTGCTGAGGTCGAAGTCGTCATAGAAGGGGAGCGCAGCAAGCCCATCGTACGCAGGGTGCTGGCCGGCATCGAGCTGGCGATGGCTATTAGACGAGTCGGTGGTATAACTCTTGGACACGGCTTACCATGACTGTCTTTCCCTTGTACTGAATTATGTGACATGATCGTCCAACCTCGTTACCGCCTCCCAAGCAGAGAAACATGAGCTCATCGGACGGATCTACGGGGTCCTCCGTCGCGGCCGCGTTCATGGCCGATGCCTTTCGTTTGGATGCCATTGTCGGAGGCGCCTTGTGCAGGCCAGCACTCACATGGGCAAGAGGAGAGATCCTAGATTGTCAATACGGGGCGGGCCCTGAATCACGGACGCACGATAGTAAGGGCCGCGATTCACGAATGGCGACAATAGCAATACGTCCAGGGATGGATCAACGGTTGTTTGCGCAAACAAGGTGAGGATGAATAGGTAGCCCAGGCAAAAAGGTGAACGCGCTCAATGGAATCCCGGGTAAAGACCGGCGTTTGCCTTTCTGAGGAGGGAGGCTCTTCTCACGTGACTTTAAAACTACGCGACCTCCGTTTTACAGGTCGAGCTCTCTCCTCCATAGCCTCCCCCGGCGAAACACCATCTCTGCTCAACGACGATACCCAACGCTTCCATCTCGCGGCCCCGCATCGCCGCACTGTCTAGCCGAAACTCTCCTTCGTGGAACCCGTCGTCGACTTTCCCGAGGAGCCCGTCCAGATCGAGCGCGTCGGATGGGAGCTGTCGCGACGAACGTGACAGGCTCCTCTGCCTGCTGAGCTAGCTCCCATCTGTCTTTGGTTATCCTCGCCCTGCGCTCACGTCTCGGTCACTTGGCTTCGAATCCGTCACCATGGCTCAGCCCCAGCACCAGGCGCAGGTGCCGCCTCGCGCATTCTCGCCGCCGCAGCACTCTCCCTCACCCGCCGCGTCACAGTCGAGCTTTGCACTCCCGCCGCAGAAGAGAATCAGAACCGATGCCCCCCCATCGCAACCTGACTCGCCTTACGCTACATCTCCTTACGCCGCAAGCCCAGGGGCTGCTGGAACACCACCTACTGCTATAGGATCTCCTGCTTATGCGCAGAGTCCTGCTCTGCCACAGCCATATGCTACCCCCTACACTAACGGACACACCACGCCCGGCCTCAATCTCCCCGACACGCGACCGAATTCGACGCCCCCGATCCAGACGCCTCCGATTCAGACGCCCCATCATCCCCCGCCGATGCCTCAATACACCAACGCGACCATGACCCCTGTGCCTGTGCCTGTTGTGGCTCCCGTCATGGCCCCTGCTCCAGGACCTGGTGTTATGGGCCCTCCGCAGAGGCCGGCGGAACGTCCGACCAAAGACTACGAGTACGACGTGACAGACTCGCTTGCTGGTACCGGCATCGACCTTCGCGCTGAGGAGCAGTACATGAACGACCTCTACTCGACCGGTTTCGAAGAGGCGAGGGCAGGTTTTGCGCACCATCCGCCAGGTGCAAAGAACACATTTTATGGCGCGGGACCGGCAAACCAACCTGCTCAGACTACACCAGATCAGCCACAGGACCTGTTTGCTGCCCAACAAGCTGAGCGAGCCTGGTCAGAATCTTCGATGCGGCTTGCAGTACAGCGCACTCAGGAGATAGGTGATCCGTTTTTGCTTGTCGCCATGCTACATCGACGTGCGGATAAGATTGCGAGGGAGCACCATCTCTCTCTTAACCTGGATTTGAAGAATAACAGTCAGACCATGGGAAAGATGAGGCTCCCAGAGCAGTTTCCCCAACCCAAGGTTACCGTCAAAGTCAACCCTGGCCCAGATTCAACCATGGTTCACACCACAGGTTCCTATATCCCACAGGATGCCTATCTCGTCGACCAACTTGCTTTGATGTCCATAGCAACAAAGCAGAGGCTTAGGGAGCTGGTCGAGGACGCACATGTGGTGGCAACAACCCGTCAGAAGACATCGCACGGTGATGTGCCTGAAGATTGGGCTATAGCCGCTGCTCCTATGAATGCGGAGCCACTGGAACCCATCGAGAAGCCTGACAACGCGAGCGACGGAGGCAATGGGGCGGTATTGGACAGTGCGGACGGAGAAGGCACAAACCCATTGAAGCGTGAGTATTATAACAGCCGTAGCAGACTCAGTTTTATGCTCACACCTTACAGGCTCTGGCGATGCAGCCGAGTTGACGAATGGGGCCCCCCCGGCCAAATTACCCAGAATCTCGTCTTACATGACTACCACGATGCGTGACCTAGCGCGCCAGGAGCGCGACTGGGAAGAGGCACGGCTTCGTAAACGTCAAAAACGCAAGGACGGAATTCCTGATTCAGTAACCACCACTTCGCGTGCCGGTAGCGTGGCTCCTGGCACTCCTGGCGGTGCAGCTCCGGAGTCGGAAAAGGCCATGACCAAGAAGGAGATGAAGAAGAATCAGGCACTCAAGGCGGCCGAAGTCAACAGTCACCATAACCAGAACTCGACGAGTAGCCTGTTTGCTGGCTTCGGAGGCAAGGGAGGGTTGTTTGGCAAGAAGAAGACGGGCAAGACGTACGACTGGATGAACGTTGGCCGCGGAGGCAGCGGAGCGAGCACTCCCACAAGAAACGCACCAGGGTCTGGAAAAGGACCTGGGGGTTCAGCTGCCACGCCATCGCCGGCAAGTATGGCTATGACGACCGAGGGACGGAACCGTCTCGGCACATGGAGAGAAGATAAAGAAAAG
Source organism: Fusarium staphyleae (assembly GCA_017140175.1). Classification (NCBI taxonomy): domain Eukaryota; kingdom Fungi; phylum Ascomycota; class Sordariomycetes; order Hypocreales; family Nectriaceae; genus Fusarium; species Fusarium staphyleae. The sequence goes on from JADDON010000293.1 coordinate 21,900, forward strand.
GGCAGAAACATCCAGCTACGAGATTGGGTCACGGTGCTGGAGAGGGACGGCCGAGAGCCAAGGGCACTGCAACGGGCCTATCTGAACCTGGATGCATCGAATCCCAAGTAACATGATTATATCAAAAAAAGGTGAGTAATGGAAGCGGATAAAAGGGGGAGAAAGGAGAAACTCGAAGCACCCAGGGGATTGAGGATTGGGGGAAGATACCCTGCGCTGTGTCTGTGTGTGTGTGTGTTTTGGTGAATTTTACTTAGCCCGGCGTTTATTCTTGAGGCATAGGGACAGGCATCTTTTGGGGGTCATGCACTGTGGAAAACGATTCAACCAGTCAGCGTGAAGAAGGGCCTATATCTTGAGATTGAGGGAAGCGGATTTGTTGCTGTTGGGCACATCGCGAGCATATGGCGCCGCGATGAGGCCATGTATTTTTTTTCAAGGGCTTCATTATCGAGGATGAAGCCTACAGCCAGAAAGACCTTGACAAGCAAGTTCTAAGTAGGCAGCGAAAGACATCAGTCAGGAAAGAGAAAAGAACTAGGCAGAGACTAAAGGAGGAAAACACCTAAACTCGTCCCTGACAGAGCATTCCAAGTCGTGACGGTGACTGGGAACATTCCGAGCAGACTCGAGGGAGGGAGAAATGTTAACGAACACTAAGTACAGTAACTAACGTAGGTAGTTAAGTGGTCTATGTAGCTCTACTCCGTATGTACTGTAGCTGTTGGTCGTGGGTTGCATTAATAAGTCAATGACTTGCTTGTGTGTAAAAGTGGGACTATGGCGGCATCGTTTCCCCTCCATCCCCATGACAAAAGAGACAGGTCGTTGATTGATTGAGTATACTCTGACAGATTGATGAGAACTATTCCAAATAACACAATAACGATAGGGTCCAAGACAGACTCCGTTTTTCCCCAGCGGCGCAGTCAAACGTGACACAAGACATCAACAGCCCCTCGAGCGATCAAGGGTAGAGAGATATAATAGTACAGACTCCCCCAAAGAGAGAAGAGAGTCGCAGATCTAACGTTTACTAGATCACACACCCCCGACTCAGAAACAAAATCACCTATCATCATGGCGATTGCGGTGAGTCGCTGTCTCTGATCCCTCGCCTTGGAGAGAAAAAAAAACCCTCAAGCTAACATAATTCCCCGTAGGCGGTCGGCCAGATCTGCTCAACGGCGTCGATCAAGGCTAACCTGGAACAATGTGTGAGACTGGTCAAGCAGGCGAAGCACGGAGGAGCCCAGGTGAGTGAGCAACATGCCATGGTTGATTTCTGACTGGTCGCGACAAAGGGAGGGGGGAGTAGAAATGAAAGAGTTTATCAGATCTCATCTTGCCCCCTCCGCTTACCAAGGGAAAGGCTCGCTGCTCTGGGGGGATCTACGATCTGGACGCGGATCGTTGAGCCCGAGAGACATGCGCAAGGGCCGATTCTTCTGACATGTCTTGTCTCCCCTCATGTCTCACGTTTTGACCAGAAACGGCGACACCTCGACTTCTCCCTTCTCTTCATACGGTATACTTACCCATACTCGTGGCTACTAGGTACTCTTCCTCCCTGAGGCGTCCGACTACATCGCCCCCGACGGCCAGACGTCCATAGAGCTCGCCGAGCCGCAGTCGACGTCGCCCTTTGTAAGAGGTCTCCAGGAAGCAGCCCGCCAGCACCACGTCGCCGTCCACGTGGGAATCCACCATCGGGGCGACGCCGATGCCAAGGTCCTCAACCGCGCGCTGTACATCACCGAGGAGGGCGCCATCAACGACGCGGCCACCTACGACAAGCTGCACGTCTTTGACTACGGCTCCCTCAAGGAGAGCGCAACGGTGCAGCCCGGCCGGTTGGTCACGCCGCCCTTTGACTCGCCCGTGGGCCGCATCGGCAGCCTCATCTGCTTTGATCTGCGCTTCCCGGAGCCGGCGCTCGCACTTGCTCAGCCGGGCCCCGGGAGTCCGTGGGCGACTCGGCCGGCCCAGATCCTGACGTACCCGAGCGCCTTCACGCTCCGCACGGGGGCGGCGCACTGGGAGACGCTGCTGCGGGCGCGGGCCATCGAGACGCAGAGCTACGTTTTTGCGGCGGCGCAGGTCGGACGGCACAACGAGAAGAGGGCCAGCTGGGGACAGAGCATCGTGACCGATCCTTGGGGCAGAGTCGTGCTCAAGCTCAAGGGCGTGGTCGACGCGAAGCCTGGTGAGCCAGAGGGCGCAGCAGAGGAGGGAGCTGAGGGGGAGATTGGGTTCGTCGAGATGGACCTCGAGGGGCTTGAGCGAGTTCGAAAGGAGATGCCGCTTCAGCGGAGGATGTGAGTTTGCCGTCCAGCTCTGTTTGTGCCTGTCTGTTTGACAACATGGCTTGCCTGGTCTCAAGTTTTTACGTCAACGCGACTGTTCTTTGCTAACGTTGTCTCTTACCCAGCGATGTCTATCCTGAGTTGACCCCCAAGTCGGCTTAGAACTTATACTTGGTTATGGAACACCGTATAAACATGTCAGAATAGAGGATAGAATAGATCATGACCGGCGGGCAGATGTTTGCTTCAGTGATTTGACCAGCCACGCCACAAGCATCCCGTCAGTGAGCAGTCAGTCCCTTGTAGGCCTGAATCTCGCTTCAGACCCAGGAGAGGTTTTTGCCTCTCTCTGGTACGTACGAGAACCGTAGCCTCGGGACAGATTCACGCCCCAAGTACCAGGCTGCTGGGACGGCACAGCAGGGTCTATCGTTCCGCGGGTGATGGATATGCTTGCCTAGCGATGGGAAAAGAGACGATGGATGATGGCAGGGGAGAGAGGGCGTATGGGCTGAACAGAGCGCCGAGTTGACTTTTTCATGACTCGGCAACCCCCCAGTTGGTAAGAAAGAAAAGAGAGAAAGAGAGGAGGCTAGCAAACGAACTGCCGATATGAAGATCTATCACCAGGATCTGCGACTTCAGGTGGGTGGATGCCCAAACGGACAGCCACCGTAGTACAAACAAACGATGGCCGATCGTGACGGAAGGCATATATGCATCCGCTCCTGGGGATGCCGTAATTACAGTAATTAACTAGCCGTTCCGTCGGATTCTCCTCCCCGGGATGGATCTAGCGGCTGCGCCGTCTCGGCATCGGACGTGGACCAGTCTTTTGTCGCAATTCTTGTTACAGGGCGAGACAAAAGACTCTGGAATATTCCCCGAACCCGAGTTGCTGGGTAGACTGGGATATAGGACCTGTTGTTGGAGCCTTGCAGGGTCTCAGCCTCGTGATGGTGAGATTAGCCGTTGTACATAGCTGTCGGTGTAAGAGGAGAGACCCTTGACCAAGGTTCTCTGCAGCTTTGCAGTGTGATGCTGAACGACATGAGATTCAGTTTGTCCAAGATGAAACACGTGAGCAATATCTTGTTGCAAGTTATGGTTTCAACTGGTAGTAGTTATGTTCATCTCGATAGCCAGTTCAATCTCGCCTTGGCCGGTCATGGTCGTTGTGCGTCCAGCATCCATCCAGTATCAGTGACCTCGAGCCTTGTCTCGTTCCCCATACTTGAGAGTTCGACACCGTAGACTAAAATGTCATTCATCCCTTGAGTTGAAGCCATCACCACACACCCTCCCTCCCTTGCCCTTGCCCCCCCAGCCACACATGGATGGGCC
>JADDON010000294.1:0-53773 GCA_017140175.1 Fusarium staphyleae
ATTAATTAGATAGAGGCCTTATGAAAATTCTTATAATAGTTAGAAATAGATATATCGGGCGATTTACATTACCTTAAGATTAATAAAATAATATATTAATTTGTATAAGAGATTAAGTTAGGCGGATTTAATAATAACTTTAATAATATTATTAGCGATAGCTGTGATAGCGATGATATTCCTAATAGTGGTCCCTTAATTTATAATAGAATAAGTTAATTATATGCGCTCTAAAGGTCTTATAGTAATCTTAGTGCGAGCTGCGGGATTAGAAGGGCTGTGGAGTTTAGCTATAAAGTGAGTGCTATTTACTCTAGCGTGGGTGCCCGATAATCTAACCCTAGATTAATTAATTTTATAGCTATTATATAATTTATATAACTTTTAGATATTATTCTAATTATACCTTTAGCTATATATAAATTAAGTATAGAAGGAAGTAAAAGAGGAATAGTAAAAGAAAGCAAGAGAAATTTTTAGCATTATATAATATTATTCGTGCACCTAGAGATATATGTTCGTGCTAATATTAATACTTAATTATATATATTTGACTTAGTTGGAGCTTCGCCCAGTGTTTTCAGGAAGACCCTCCGTATCACCCGGCTCACGGTATGTACCAGTAGGCTGTGTAGCACCTCGAGTGCGCTCTTCAATGATGTTGCTCTTGTCAATGGCATCGGCATCATCTCGCTCTTTGGGGAACTGTTAGAACTGAGTGTCATTGCATTTCTGTAAAAACGTACCGAGCTGTGCATCAGTGTCCGCCTTGGATGCATCAATGGGATCCTCTACTCTGTCAGAGTCGGCTTGTACGGGAATGAGCTGGTTCTTTTCTCCCTGGCGAGAGATATAAGAATCATCCTGGAAATCTCCAGAGGGATCGTTATCAAGACCTCGAGAAGACATTGTGATGATTTGGATGTTGTCGTGTGTGGTTGAGAGTGAAGATTATAAGTTAAGATGTGCTTCAACACAGAAGGATGATGGATTCAAAAGCTCTGTGTAGTCGACAAGAACCTCCATTTTATACAAACCGAGAGATTCACTCCCTTGCAATGGATGCCCCTATCAATTATGACTCTGCCGTCATCACTCTGAGAGAAGCTCTCTGTCCATGACGACATTGACTGATATCTTTATTCATGAATCATCCCAGGGGAAAACACCATCATGCAAGCACTTCCGAACCCGATCCCTAGTGTGAGATTGGACCTGATCTTAATCTCAAGGGTTTGCCCGATCAGGGAGCTTCGTCGTGTATCTGTCACTGGGTGGCTGGGCAACGATCGCGGTTCGCGTGGTGAAGCCATGGAGACGTGTTAGCTCCGCCACTTGTATCGACAAAATCGACGTTAAGGAGCAAAACGCCCTGCACTAGCTTTTTGGTGGACTTGTGTTTTCGTGAAACAACGACGTCTTGGATAGTAAGCCGCCTGTCCGATCGATGATGCTAAGCTGGTGTTGATCTCCGAATCGAGGTGAATGCAGTTAGATATCAGTTGAGAGCGTCCGGACACGATACTAAATAAATTATCACACGTCACTTTATTCGACTATATAGCAACGCAAGGGCAAAACGTGGCAGCCAGAGTATATGTACCCAACTTGTATACGACAGTCGAGGAAGCCGATCGCCCCCATGAGTTTCGTTCTTTACCAGAGCCATGAGGAGATTGACAGCTGCGAGCATTATTCAACTTCGTTTGCATGCTATATTAGCTGACAATTCAGCTGTTCCGATGAAGCACTGTCTGTTACCAAAAAGTCGAGTTATGCATGGTGCAGCGATCAGAACAAAAACATAGGAATTCCAAAAAACAAATGATGATGAGACTGGGACTCGAACCCAGGAGGATTGCTCCACCAGGAAATTGGTGTTAAGGTTAACCTTAACCTGGCGCCATAACCAACTCGGCCATCTCACCGATATTGATAGTTTGTGTCTAAAATGAGATTCTCATAAAGCTTGTATCGAAGATTGGCACGAAGTCAATGATAGTCTCCTGGCTTGACGTTAATAGTTGAAATGGTAGCTTGTCATAATGTTTCAGAGAGTCAAATATTGGGTATACCGTGCTCAACTACTTGTCATCTTTTCCCATATTTGCACAATGATCTCACACTGTCAAGAAAACCGTCGAGAGCGTTAACGGCTGTTTACAATGTAAATCCATGCACAATCGTCGCAAGAGTCGGGACCTCTCCGACATCCAAGTTACGCTCGACAAGAGTTGCATTTCACAAATACCCAGAAACTCGAGTCACATTCCGACACCGCTGTTTTCCCCAGCCATGTGTCTTATACTGTATCGTCACCAAAAGAAACTTTTAGCTGCATGAGAGAATCTGTTCGTCGTACACCGTATGTCAGATGCCGAATCAAACACAGTAACGAGGCCGATATTTGCTTCGTCGAACATGCCGCCACACCGACACAATATGTCGCAACGGCTCTGAAACCAGTTTCCAACGCCCGGAGCAACACCAAACAGGGAGGTGACTGGCTAAGCTTATCTGTGTAAGATAGCTATGCTGAGCAAAGGATGCAATATGTGCGATGAGTGTCTCGAGCGAGCCACGCGAAGGGGGAACAGTACGAATAGGCAGGTCCCATCTACCTTGGGCTACCATCAGGCAGAGCTACCATGTATCGTGGTACATAAGCAGGTCTCGGAGAGGTAGGTGATAGCGCAGAGATGAAGTATTGGTTTCGGAATCGGCGGTAGCAAGGGCCTTACCTGAATTGAACTGCGACAAACCAAAAGGATAACGATATGTCGAGATAGGAAGCTCGGACTCGACAAAACAAGGGGAGTATGACTAGAAAAAGGTTCCTCAAGGTCGCCTGAGAGATGATCATGACATTGCCGGGGTCGATTTGCTCAGATCTGCTCAGCGCCACGGTACCATATGCGATGATGTGCTCGAGCAGCTTAGTGAGCAACCAAGGATAAGGTTCGTTGACGACGGCGAGCCCAGCTGGCTGGTTCGGAGTGCCAAGCTCATGCGCCATGATCAGAATCACAAACGATACCCTTGTTATTTGATTGTTCAGCAGTGATGATCGCTGGTGAGGCTGTCAGTTGTACTAATAAAACGTGATGAATCGATCTCGGGACTCGGGTGTCGGAGATGGCGGGAGGCAGAATGACAAAGTGGCCATGGCCATGGCCCAATTGCCCAAGAGGAATCACGTCATTTCGAACGGCAAAATCTAGAATGAGAATAGAAGCTGTGTTCGAAGGAGGAATTTGTCAAGAATTTCGAAGGTGGATCGAAAAGGCGACGGGTTCGTGCTTCGAGTGGAGTGGATGAGTTGATATGTATTGGATTGATTGAGAGGAAAGGTTGCGTACGTAATCGTTCTAAAGTAAAAAAAAAAAAATTGATGGAGATCAGCTGAATGCATAGAAAAGAGGAGCCAAGAGGATACGAAAAGGAAACTGGGAGTCAAACTATGAAAGAGGAGACAGAGACAGAGGTTGAGAATGAGTTGTTGGCTAGGTCGTGAGCCTGGCACACGCGAGGATACCGCGGGTAATACCAGCTAATGCGCCTATCCATTTGTCTCTGCCGTTCTGGTGAAGATTATGACAGGACATTTGCTATTGACCGCAAGAAGTTGAGCGGCTGTTGAGTTGCAGTGCCTTTGCTTTGCGCGCGTGAGAGGGTCCAGCCCCGTCATTTCCCCATTTCTATGCATGACTTGGTACATGCTCCAGAAAGCCGAGCATAATAGCGTCAGGACCCTTGATAATGTTGCAAAGGGTCCAAAAAGGTCGTTCTGGTCATGTCTGGAATGTATTTGTCCATTATCCACAGGTGAATATTTTGATGAATGTTAAGGTGGCAAACGATGAGATTTGTTATCACAAAGCAAGAGCCACCAGGACGCCTTCCACGCCGACCGAGTGCCGTGTCTCGATCCACTTTTACCGTCAAGTTCCCCGTCCGATCGGTCACTGATAACGCCATTTCTGGCTCAAATTCGACAGCGGTCTTTTGTGAGTTGATTGTGCAAGGGCCAGGTACCCAGGGCTCAAATCTGTGCGGACAAGGCGGCTAGGGGCTCCTAGAGGCATTGAGGAGCTGAGACCCAGTAATTTGGTTCTGGAAACATACGAGACAGAGAAATCAAGTTGAGAACCAAAGTCGGACCAAACCACAAGGATCCCCGACTGTCGAGATACGTACTCCGTAGAGAGTAGCGAGATGTCGCCTCAAAATATCGCCAGCCTATCGTAGAAGCAGGAAGAAGCCAGGTTCAGAAAGGGACCCTCTTTCCCTTGTCCCCTCCCCCGCCAGAACTCGGCTCAGTAAGGAAAGAGGAGGGCAGGTACGGGCGAAAAGTACATTGACTTAGGCCAGGGCCCTCCCCGACGACCCGAAGGGACATACTCTCCAGCTCACAAGGTTGATTTGATTGCCTCCACCAAGCGTCACCTTCACTTACACCTTGCATCAGTCTCTCGTTCAATCGTTCAAAACCACGACTCGAATCGCGAATATCGCCAGCAACAGCCGAGAAAATCTGTTTCGTCCCTCTTCCGCCGCCAATCAGCGCCTCGTACGAGAAAAAAGCAAGCGACCTACCGACCGTCGTCGCACTGCCGCTGACTGGGGTCTGATATTCTGGCTGGCGCAAATCCAAAGGTGGACCACAAGCTCGTGCTGGTACATAGCGCTTCCATCCAGGGCCAGCACGCCATCGCCCAGCGACTTTGCCTCAGATTACCCCCCCAGGAGCCGAGACACTCTTCCCCGGACGCCCGCCAGGGAGTTACGATATCTAGCCCTTTCATCGCGCAACTCCCTTATCCCTAAGCTCCTTGATTTGGGTTTCCCTGCGCAATGGACAGCCCCTCGCTCGTCAACGGCCATCGGCCCTCGTCCGACTCCTCCGTAGCCGCCCCCGGCGTCTCAGCTCTATCTCATTCCCATACCTCTACTTCCTCGACGCCTTCGCCCTCTGTCATTGCTTCAGCTTCCGCCCCAACAATAACCTCCACACATCGCCATGCTCCTGTGTCGTCTTCGACATCGACTTCTACCCCCTCACCTCTTCCTCCTCTTGCTGCCAGCGGTGACTCTCTAAGGCTTACCGCCTCTGAGCAACACTTTGACGACCGCCCCCAACAACAGCCCTCCAAGGACAACTGCGACCGAACCCGATCCGACGAGGGAATCAACCCGCGCCTTGTCAAGATGCCTTCCGAACTGGTCGGTAAGACCGTCAGTCCGTTCCTCAAGGAACACATCCCAGGCCTTTACGCACCCTTCGGCAAGGCCAAGCAGATCATGCCTTTTTCTCCTTCTCCCAATCCCACCATTCGCAAAAAGGATCCCAATAGCAAGTTCTGCTACCGTCATCGTCCTGACTCCAAGTGTCGACGTGCTGCCGACGAGTCCAAAATGGGCTTTATCCAGAGTGTGAGTGTTTCCTGACCTTCCCCCTACCCTTACCCACCGACTTCTGCCTCGGCTTGTTTGTGCTTTATCGTCCACCATTATCAGACATCTTGCTAACTCGGCGTGTTCAGGAACTGAACAGCCTCTCATCAGCTGACCAAGAAGCCATCACCCATGTCTGGTCGCTCTTCTCTGCCGCCCCTTCCAAGCATCGCGAGTTGATGCTCCAAGGCATCATCACCCAATGCTGCTTCCCCCAACTCTCAACAGTGTCGCGCGAAGTCCAGGAGCAGCTCAAAATTGATTTCCTCACCGCCCTTCCCACCGAACTCTCCTATAAAATTCTGTGTTCCCTCGATACCGTCTCTCTTTGCAAGGCCGCCCAGGTCAGCCGACGATGGCGTAACCTAGCTGACGATGATGTTGTGTGGCACCGCATGTGCGAGCAACACATTGACCGCAAATGCACCAAGTGCGGCTGGGGTCTACCGCTGCTCGAGAGGAAAAAGCTGATGGCGTGGAACCGCCACCAACAAGTACACCGACATCCGCGGGCCGCCGACGTGGTTGAGATCGGCGACGAGAACGCTGAAACACAGTCCCACGAATCACGAAAACGCCAAGCCGACGACCACGACCACAACCACGATGATGACGACCGATTGGCGAAACGACCACGAGTGGACGGTACAAGCAAGTCGCGACAGCAGCTGGAACAAGAGCGCAAGTTTCGACCGTGGAAGGATGTTTACCGCGACCGATTCAAGGTGGGGTACAACTGGAAAACGGGTCGTTGCTCCATCAAGACCTTCAAGGGTCACGAGAATGGCGTCACGTGTCTCCAGTTCGACGACAACATACTGGCCACCGGCTCTTACGACACGACCATCAAGATCTGGAACATTGAGACAGGAGAGGTGATGCGCACGCTGCGAGGTCACACTTCGGCAGTGCGAACTCTCCAGTTTGACGACTCCAAGTTGATCAGCGGCAGCTTTGACAAGACGATCAAGATCTGGAACTGGCAGACCGGAGAATGCTTGAGCACGCTCCAATGCCACACTGAGGGCGTTCTCTCTGTCCACTACGACGGTTGCACCTTGGCATCTGGATCCATCGACAAGACAGTGAAGGTATTCAGCTTTGACACCAAGCAGACGTTTTGCCTGCGTGGCCATACCGACTGGGTCAACCATGTGCGCATTGACTCGCCCTCGCGCGTTGTCTTTTCAGCGTCGGATGATCTCTCAATCAAGCTCTGGGACTTGGACTCCAAGCAATGTGTTAAGACATACCTCGGTCATGTGGGCCAAGTACAGCAGGTGCTCTTGATGCCACCAGACTTTGAGCCTGATGAAGTGCCCCATATGGACAACACGGACACGGCATCGGTGTCGAGCGACCGAAGCACAACTCCGGTTGCGGCTCCCGAGCAGCCCGTTGATGACCGAGCAGCTTACGGCTCTGGCTTCACGTCTGATCCTTCGCGGCCACTTCCTCCGCGGTACATGCTTACCGGAGGCCTCGATAACACGGTTCGCCTCTGGGACACGGCCACTGGCAAGTGCATCCGTAGCATGTTTGGACACGTCGAAGGTATCTGGGGCCTTGTCGGCGACACCCTTCGCGTTGTGACAGGCGCCAACGACTCGATGACCAAGGTCTGGGAGCCCCGATCTGGCAAGTGTGAGCGTAGCTTCACCGGCCACGCTGGCCCCGTCACTTGCGTCGGCCTTAGCGACAGCCGCATGGCGAGTGGCAGCGAGGACGGTGAAGTCCGTCTCTACAGCTTTGAGGGTGAACGCGTCGAAGAGCGCGGTACGCCCTCGTGAAACCGTCGCGGTATTCAATTCACTTTGTGCTGTGGCCATGGTCTGTTTATTGTTTTCGAAAGCATTCATGATATTTCCATGATACCAAACAGCGTTGACAGTTGCGCGCACATACCTTGCGGTGTTGCATCCTGTCTATTTTCATCTTACTTGGATTTGGTTCTTATTTACTTGGATTAGTAGCGGGAGTCTGGTTAGACAGGTGATGACGGTTCTTGATATGGGTTCTAGTTGCATCATGATAGGATTTGGTTTTTGGCTTACACTTTTTCTCTGGAGATATGGATGGACATGGCAAAGGCAATGCAACTCGGGTGGATTAGTACCGAGGCATGGGTCCAAAATATTTATGGTGACAAAATGATCAAAGGGATTTGGGGGGTTTATTGGCACGGTTAATTGTTTCTCTGTGGGGGCTGTTCTTCGAGGAGGTGATAGAAGAGCGGCCTCATGGACGGGTCTGAACAGGGTGGAAGTTTTATAACTCAGGTTTAGGCTTATATGAAGAGAAAAATTCTAAAAAGAAGATAGTCGTGTGCTATTTGTGACTGCCAGTTGGATGTTTTGGTGTTGTTGTGTTGGAGTTTGGGGGCATAGTTATGGTGTAAGTTGGCTGAAGAGACGCAGGCGCTGGAATGATGACCCAAACGAGTTAAGCAACAAGTTACAGATGGCGTGATCTAACGTTACAATAGGCGTCTAGAATTCAACGACGACGCAGGGGTATTTCTTTAGGGAGGGTAATGATGGGGGTTGAGGATATTTCTGCTCTTTTTTCCGTCTCGTACCGTCCAGTGCCCCAAAGGTTTACAGAACTGAGATCTCGCTGTGCCGTCGTATGAGACAGGGAATAACTAATCATAACCCCAGCACGAAGCGTCCCAATAAGAAGCGACAATGAGGCTCTTCGCCGTTTCGGCATGCGGGATCTTCACAGCATCGCTCTGGAGGTCCGGTCGGTACCTTGCTTTAGTTAGCTTATGTAAAGCTGGCTAAGTAAGTTCAGCGTTGGTGTGGGCTTGGAGCCGAGCCTCGAGCGAGGCTGGCTCCGAACGGCGGCAAGGAAATGGGTGAACGGAGAGGAGGAGGAGGAGATCTTATCTGATCTCATCTCAATCGGCACCGAACTGTCGGGTCTCGGATGGTGTTTGCGGTCTGTGCTGCTGATGAGCCGTGAAGGCCACGAGCGACTTCGGCAATGGAGTACGTTACTGTTGTCACCAAACGGAACGTAGATGTTGGTTCCGATTCTTTCCCTACGGATAAGCTACAATCTGCAGTGTACTGTACTTACTTTAGTTGGGACCAAAAAGAGAAATAGCACAGAAATGTTTATTGACGTTAGGACCTCGGCAAAGTTCGGGCACGCCTTGTCTGCAGCAGTGGAACGGATCATGGCCGCCGTTGACAGAGGGCGTGGGCAGATCTCGGGAATAGTTAGGTAGTTAGGGGGGTGGGATTTAGAAGCAGGCTGTGGGGGAGGGAGGCATTGGCTGGCTTGAAGCTCTCACGCTTACAGACAGACGTAAGAAACGATAGTACTGGCGGTAGTATACGCCTTATGAATCCATACCAGAACTCTTATTACAACTATCGTCTTTCAATTTATCTTGCCGTGATGTCTCAAAAGGGTTCATCTTTGTTCAATAACATGTGAATGATCCCGCATCTCTGGAGCGAGCGGGACCCCGCAAAATCACAAGCTCGGCAACCCTTCGGTAAGAAAACACCGACGTCACTCCCTACACCGAGAGCTAACGTTGGAAGCTTTTTTCTACACCTGAAAGAGGGTCAGCAGGGCCTCAAGAGCACATGTTGAAGAATTCTGGACATGCGTAACGCTGACTATTGCGCATGTGTCGACAGAGAAGGAGATCCTCGGCCGCATGGATGTGGATGTGGATGACCCGCACGCCGAACCCCGGTCCTCCGCCTGCCCGGACGGAGACTGTGGGGCCCCATCTCGTCGGCTTGGGAATCTCAAGGTTCTGTTGATGTTGGAGCATAGGAGATGGGAAGAGCGACACCGGCGCAGAATCTCACCAGCAGAACGAGGGGTTGGTTCCTGAATGTGTGAGGGGGAGAAGCTTGGAACTTGAGAGAGCTACAAGATCCTGCAGGAGATCCCATGATGATGGCAGGAATAGTCTCATAGCTGCACAGCATACGTCCGCACACGAACACTCATTGCTTCACAGCCGCATCTTCCTCTCCCCCTTGGCCATGACGTTCCAGTACAGTACCTACAGTACTTCACTCGCCGGCCAAGCTCCGAACCCATGGCTTGCTCCGAGGTGGTCCCCTCCCCCAATAAGTTAAATACCCCTTCCGAATGTGGGGTTCCCCAAGGTGTGTATCTAGGTATCTAGGGGGCGTATGACTTCCCATAGTTATGGCCTTTCCTCCTCTACTGCCGCCGCCGCGCCGCCATCCACGGCGTCTCGGCCGGAGCTCCCTCCCTCCCCTCCACCCAGAATCGTTGTTTAAATTGTCTTCCCCTTCTTCTTTCTTCTCTTTCCGGTCCTCGCTCCCCTCTTCTACTTCGTCTTCTCTTTTAGCCCTTCTGTCTCTCTCTCTCCCTCCTTTGCCTCTGTGACTCTTTTTCCTGGACTTTACTTTGTCTCCCACCGTCGAATCTCCGAACACCCTCCGAACCTCGGTCTTAAGAACTCTCCCAGCGGAAGTGAAGCGCCCGTCTCTTGAGCTCCCGGATAAAGGCTGTGCGGTACATCTTTGAGCTTAGGCGCTGGCAATCGCAGTCAATTGGCTCCGTCGCGATGGCCTCAAAAGAGAATGGCAAGAAGACACCGACCTCGGCGGCTGTCAACCTCATTGGTATGTCAATTCTACGAGAGACACCCATACGGGAATATGTATACAGTATCCAAGAACGAAAGCTGATCTTGATTGCTTATCGCAGCCGGCGGTGGTGCTGGTATGATGGAGGCTCTCGCGTGCCATCCCCTAGGTAAGCTTCACCACTAGATATCTTTGCGCCGACCGCGCGCAAAGGTCCAGTCACTCACGGGTCGCACTAACATGGCCAAAAAGACACAATCAAGGTCCGTATGCAGCTGTCCCGACGCGCGCGGCAGCCCGGAGCCCCCAAGCGCGGCTTCATCAAGACAGGTGCCGCCATCATCGCAAAGGAGACGCCCCTCGGCCTATACAAGGGCCTCGGCGCCGTGCTCACGGGCATCGTGCCCAAGATGGCCATCCGGTTCACCTCGTTCGAGTGGTACAAGCAGGTCCTCGCCGATAAGACAACAGGCGCCGTCTCCGGCAAGGCCACCTTCTTCGCCGGTCTCGCGGCCGGTGTCACCGAGGCCGTCGCCGTCGTGACCCCCATGGAGGTGATCAAGATCCGGCTGCAGGCTCAGCACCACTCCATGGCCGATCCCCTCGATATTCCCAAGTACCGCAACGCCGCTCACGCGCTGTACACGGTCGTCAAGGAAGAAGGCGTTGGTGCGCTATACCGTGGTGTGAGTCTGACGGCACTGCGACAGGGTTCCAACCAGGCCGTCAACTTTACCGCCTACAGCTACTTCAAGACTTGGCTCAAGGAATTCCAGCCTCAGTACGAGGCTACCAACCTTCCTAGCTGGCAGACCACCGTCATCGGTCTTGTCTCTGGTGCCATGGGCCCTCTGAGCAACGCCCCTATCGACACTATCAAGACTCGCCTGCAAAAGACTCCCGCCGAGCCCGGCACCAGCGCCTGGACCCGAATCTCCCGAATCGCCGCTGACATGTTCAAGTGAGTCTCTTCTCAGGCGTTGTCGTTGCATTGACTGACTATTGTTTCCCTCCAGGCAGGAAGGATTCCACGCCTTCTACAAGGGCATTACCCCCCGTATCATGCGTGTGGCTCCCGGCCAGGCCGTCACCTTTACCGTCTACGAATACCTCAAGGACAAGCTAGAAAAGAGCAACATTTCTCTGGTTGGAGGCAAGTTCGAGGAGTAGACGGGGAAGACACCGAGACCATTACCACCAGGATCTTTGCTGCCGACCCTCTACACAACCACAAAAATCCCACACATAAGACTTCAAGAAGCCGCCTTGTGTCGTGCAAAACGCCGTCAAGGATGCTGAAGAGTCCATCTAAAATACCCAGATGAGCGGCGACGAAAGATGCCCCTGTACATGAAGGGCGCGAAAGAGGCATATGATAGAAAGGACAAAGGATACCATGCATGGGGCGATGGGTGGCTTGGATTCTCATTTTATGCATGCATCTTTGGATAAATACCAGCATTTGTAGCTTGACAATTGACATTTTCTTGCATCAGCAACGGCCAATCTTTCCTCAGTGGTCTTTCGCGAAACCAGGCGATTGTATCTGTTGGTCTTGCGCTTGAGCAAGATGTCGTGTCTGTCTTGCACGTTCTGATCTAAACTCGTGTCCGTCAACTCACAACCCGTCGCTTATCGGCCGGGTCTCTTCGGTCGGCTAAAACCCTGTCTAGCCGTAACCTTGGGGTGCAGATCCTCCAGTACAGACTGCTCCGTGATTTCACTCGGCTCCTCCACTTCGAACCGCTTCTCCAGCTTGAGCCCGGCGTCCCTATCGGCCGCCTCGATGACGGCGCGCTTCATGAGCGGGTACATCATCCGGAACTTGATGGACTTGTTCCCAGCCGTCACCGGGCAGGTGTAGAAGAAGAGCACAGGGCTCTGCTCGGCGCCATCGTGTGTGTGCGTGAAGCGATAAAAGGTGAAGCGCGGCTCGGACGGCGAGATGGATTGCGACAGCTCTCCAATGGTGCTAGGAGTTGGTGACTCGGGAACCAGCTCTACTACCTCGGTCTCCGGGTTGATTTTCTGTCTCTAGATCAGCTTCTGGTAGTTAATATATTGCGGTATATGGGTAACTGACCAGCATGGCTACCACTCGGCCTCCGTCCTGGCCAACCTCCTTCATGGCAGCGACCGCTTCTTGCGAAATCGGCATGGAGAAGCTCTTGCTCAGGTGAATCTCCTTGATACCCGTTCCTGAGCCAGCCTCCTGCTCAGCACGCTTCACCTCGCTCAGTGACTGCTCCTCTTCCGTGAGAGGGGCATCCAGCTTAGTATGTGCATCATGCTTCTCGAAGCCCTTCTGGCTCAACTCCTCGGGTGTTGTAACGAGAATCGTCTCGCGGAAATGCTCCGACCCGAGCTCGCGGACAAGCGTCAGGCGTGTCGAGGCGAAGAGCATTTTCTGGCGTACGGGGGCAGTGTCGGGGACATAGGTGATGGCGAGAAATCGGGGCGCCGTGTCGTAGCGGCGCAGGATGATGTATAGGGCAGCATCGGACTTGATGTGCGGCTGAAGACTCGCGAGGTTCTCGGCAAACGAGGCTGATGTCGAGGGGAGGGTCGCGATGGGCACGAGTGACTCGCGTTCGATGGTAGCAAGGACGCCAAAGGTATCATGCGATGCCAACAGCGAGTTGAACTCAGCCTGGAGCTCCTGGGAAGCTATGGATTGGCGTTGAGCTCATATGACTGAGAGAGTAGAGAGGGAAACCGTACCTGATATTCCGGACTGCATCTTGTCTATTTGTTCGTCAACAACGTAAGTTAAGTTAGTTGTCTGAGCTGAGGAGCTTCCACTGAAATAGTGTAGGTGTAGGTCGGGTCGGTCGTCACCACCGACCTACCCCGCCACTTGCCCCTGGATTGCTCAGAGCTTCAACGGGGCTGTCCGTCTCGACCAACTTACCCTACGCCGATCCTGGGGAATACCTCAAGAATCAACTACTTTGGACGACAATGTCAATATCTAGGGTTTACAATCCGAGTCTCCAAAAGCAATGAATTGCATTAAACGTCTTGGCGGTCTAATCACTTAGATACAGATTTTCGGATGGCTCTCCCGCGTAGACATTGCTCCTACGCCATGGATCTTGGTCCACGCAAGATTGTCCCAAATCAACAAAAACCAGACCATTCCACAATGTCCCCAAGACTAACACTACCGTCCTAAGTGTCTAGTAAACTCATATGCTACCTCGAGCCCAGGTCTAGACAAACATGACAGCAATAAGAAGAAGCTCGCTCAGCGTGGCGAGGACCGGAACCTCAAACTGGCTCGAGTCCGAAACAGTGACCTGAGAGGGCACAGGCTTGTCTTCTTTTGGCGTCTTTGAAGGAATTGCGATGGTGTCGGTCAAAAGAGTCTCTGTCATGGACCCCGTGGAAGCTTCAGGCGGGATTCCAGGCACCCCCCAGGTTGACATCGACGAACCCGATGCAGATGTTAAAGGAAGGTTGTCCTGGGACAGCAAAACAGTGGAAGGGAACGTGGCAGATGACACTGGAAGGGTGGGCTCTGGTTTGTTCACCGGGATGCTGGGTGGTAGCTTAGGAGGTACCGAAGCTGACGGAAGGACAAGACTTGTAGTTCCTGCAGGCGGCTGAAGAATATCTGTCGATGAAGGCGGTTCTTGAGTGACTTGGCTTTCGAGAGGCGATGACTGCAGTGGTGGCACAGAAGTCTCTTCAGGGAGCGCGTTTGAAGCAGCAGATTGTTCCGGTGGAGGAAGAAACGGGCTAGCATTGGATAATACAGGTGAATTCTCGGGGTCGTCTGGATCAGGCAGAGTATCCTCGTCTCGTAGTAACGCGGGCTCGACAATGAATAGATTAGAGATACTCGGCGTTCCCTCTGGACATAAACCACCGCACATGGGAGAGTTGGGATACGTGGAGCAAGGATGATTGCAAGAGCCTTCGTCTACGGCCTTGATTGCATCAGGGTCGTTTCCGCAACGGCAGGCACTGAATCAGTCAGATAATGGCCTCGTTCATGGTGGAAAAGACGTACTTGGGAGATATAGCGGCAAACATGTAGCCGGCACAAGCCACCTTACAAGACTCGGGGCTCAGGAGACCATCGGAAAGCTGAATTGGCCCATGGAAGCCAGCTGCATCGACAGTAGCACAGCCCCAGTACTTGAATGACTCTGACCCGTAGGTAGCCTGGCCGAGAGTAAGGGTGATGCCGAAAAAGGCGGCTAGTAAGTAGATGGGCATTTTGAGCTATTGAGGGACATGGGAAGGCTCTCGAGTCAAAATATGAAGATGAAGCCTTGGTCAAGAGGTTGGGAGAAATGCTGATGACCTGAAGAAAAGAATGAAGAGGAGATTGAGAAGAAAAGTTGAGAGCGGAAAGTGGAAGAGATTGAAGTTGAATAACAGGAAGGGGCTGAGAGGGCGTGTCTACAGATGGGAAGGCAATGACGCCTGGTTGTAGGCATGGGAAGGTGCCACTGCTTCAAGGAGACTCTGAGCATAATCTTCTCTTACGCCCAATGACTCCTTCTGGGCGACTCCAATACTGAAACAGCGTTATGTGTAAGCCAATTGAATGCAATTATCATGACAAGTGAGAAGAAATATCGAGACTCGGGGTATCTCGCGTCACCATTGCTTTCTAAAACCCAACTCCAACACCGCAAAGAAACAATCACGCCAAACCATTCATCAGAAAACTTATCGTCCCGCCGAAGTCATCGACCCCTCAGCCACGGCTGTCGTGGAAGCCGTCGTCGAGCCTACCGCCGTAGCCGACTCCGAAGCTATCTCTGGTTGCGGCTCCCAAGTCCCGCCGCAGCTCTCAGCAAGTTCCCGCATGGCATTGCCGTCGAAGCCATCGAGCAGACGGGCCACGTCCGAGACGTCACGGTTGAGGCGCTCATCTTTTGCCTGGCGGTGGGGGTCGCTCCGGTTGATGGGACCGAAAACCCAGAGCTCTTTGATTTTGCGGGACAGAGCAAGGAGTTCTTTGATGGAAGCGTACTGAAATAGCATTAGGATTCTGTGCTCCGCGAGGTGAGAGAGAACAGCGTGATCGTTGACTTACCAAGCCATCAAACTCCATTTTCATGGAGATGCCAGCGACCGCAATCGTTTCAGGGTTGCTGTTGCTGCGCTCGCCTTCAGCCTGGATGGTGGCGAGTAGCATCAGTGTACGATAGCGTGTGAGCACATCAGCAATGAGCCGGTTATGCGTATCTAAAGAGACGGTTGCTTAGCAATGCTCGTCTCACCAAGGTGATTCAATATCTTACCCATGAGATTAGCACTGGCAGTTTGCCCCCGTTCCATGATGACTTCGATTTACTATATGATGAAATAGAATAAAAAGTGAATAAGGAGCTAGGCGCGGAGTAAATCTGGTTGGATCTGATTGTGACCTTTGATGGAGATGTGAGGCTGAACATGGCTCTGGGAGTTGATTGTGGCTTTCTTTGGGGACTGGTGGGGGTGGGTCTGAAGCTCCGATGTGGGGGGGAGCTTGACGGCATGCCCCTGACTGGAATGTGGTGACTTGGCCTCAGTGTTCGATGAGCAATTGAAGACAACAGAGCGAGACTCTTTAATGATACAATATTCAAGTCTCTATTAGTTTAGGACCACACAATTGCTGGTCCTCATCTTGGGCAGAATTCCCAGACATGGTCACCAATTGTATCCCGTTGTAATGCTACAGAAACTTCTACTTTCGTACAGACATAGCAGAGTGCCCGTCCCAAACCCAACGCCCATCCCATACCCAATAAACCCACAAGAACCCAGAGGTAAAACATCATTTTGCTCCTGTCGTCGCGTCTCATGTTTCGTCTCCGAAGTCCAAAGTCGGATATGCAATGCTAGAAAACTGCATGAGAAAACGTCGATGCTACTCCTACCGTGACATTGCACCGGCTGCGTGACTCGAATCATAGCCCCATTTACTCAAGGCTGTCCTGTATAGCCCCGGTCCTCTCCCTTCCAGCCAAGGCGAGGCCAGCCTTTAGGTAGGGTAGAGAAGGGCGGGAGAATGTACTGGCCTTCGCACTTGTCGGCTTCGCACTCCATGTTGCACATACCATAATTTTGGCAGTAGCACTCAGCAGCGTTGGGGCAGTGAACCGACTTTTTACCAAAAATGACTGGAATGAGATGTCAGCTTCTGAGGTCTTGGATTGAGCATATAGAGGAACGTACTGTGCCATGAATACTCCAGGACTCTGCCGCTCAGGTCGTCGCCCAGCGCTGAGACTATCAACCACTCACGGAATCGCACATACTCGGCGCGTGGGCGCTGGTGGATGGTCTCGCGGCGCACGGCGAATTGGGAGCAGCAGGTGACGCCCACCTCTTCAGGGACCTCAAGACTCGGGAACAGATCTTGGAAGGCCGCCTTGTATACGTGACGGGCATGAACTGGCTCGCCCTCCTTGGCAGGAGTCTCATCCTGGATAGGCCTGATTTCGGCAGGGCAGCCAAGAACCCAGACGCATCGTAGATTGGTGTAGCCGACCTTTTTGAGGTTGTCGATACGAAACTTTTGAAGGAGCGGGAGAGCATCGTAATCGGGATTATCGTTGTGCCACTGAAAGCGCTCGGCGTGGTGAAAGATGATATTGCCGGGCAGAGAGTCGTATCGATCGATAATGTAGCTGCAACGCATGGCAAGTTTAGCATAAAGAAGCAATGCCCGAGATCATGAGCATGGATGGCGCGTACGTTAGAAAGACCATGGCTTCGCGCCCCTTGTTCGTCGGCACGGTCAACTTGGCCCTGTTGTCGTCGACGACGTAGATATTCTTCTTCCATTCGGGCAGGTACTCGTGAAGCCACGAGACGTTCTCATGCTTCATGCTTGCCACGACCATCTCGACGTCATTGTCGCCCAAGCGCAACGAAGGATACTCATTGCTGCGGTTTCGGGTCCGCGAGGACGAAGGCAGGAGACTGTCACGGAAGAGGAGGAGGACGATGACGACAGCGACAAAGATGCCGATGAGGTTGACGCGATTCGTCCGCTGTCGGGGACTCCAGCGACCGGCCATCATGGGGTGACGGCGAAGTCAGCAGTTGGAATGTGTCGAGATGATGAGAATTACAGTGTCGAGCGCTGTCCAGCTGTGGGAACAAAAGGTCGTAGTCAATTCGATGAAACAAAAGGAGCGACAAAGGAGAGACCGAGATATCGCAAGGTCTGCGAGCTGACGAGGATCGTCGAAATCTGGGAGCAAGGGTTGATGATGCTCTGGTTAGGGGGTCTCTCTCCCTTGGCTTCGATGACAGGCCGCCTGAGTGTATCGTCCCGTCACGTTTTGGCTCCCTTGAGCGCCGTAACGTTAGTGGCTTACTTACTCCTGTTTTAGTGGGCTCTACTGCTAAACCACCACCAGCGACCACTGAACAACATGTTTAATATATCGTTGTGCGACCACAAATTCACTGTGACGAGTACTCAAACAATTGATTGTGGAAATAAGATTGTCTATACTGATTTGCACGCGGGTTAGTTAGTGGCGGAAGAAACTTGAGAGGCATGAACTGCAGGCTCAGGCTCCTTCGAGTTTAACAACACCATTTGATCTTAGCACATGGTCTCCTCTCCTGCCCTCGGAACTTTTTGCTGAAGAAATAAGGCCCTCGCTCACTCGTTCGGCTATACGATAACTTACATAATAACAGTTATCTCATACGCAGTAGTTATTGAGCTCAGTGACAAAAACCTGCCTCAATGAAAAGGGGTATAAAGAGCGAGTAAAAACTCCCCGTTGGCCCACCCTAAACCTGAGTGGAGGGAGCCATCACTTTCAGCCTTACATCTCGCAATAAGTCAACATCCTACAATGCCAAATTGAACATGCAAATACAGGGCTTTTCTATCTCCATCGCGGCCAGTCTCGTCCACGTTCATATTTCCCGAGATAGTTAACCCTGTGTTAAGCTGTACAAATATTTTTGAGGGGAATGTTCGCTTCAAGATGCATTCTTCAGTCTGCAAAGAAGTATACACAGACTACGTATTCTAACAGATTTCACGTCAACAATGCCAAGCAACAATGCCACAAAGCCGCCATCTCACAAGAACACAGCCAAGAAAACTCCAGACTGCATTTCAACTGCTTACCCAGAACTATGTCGGCAGCCCCAGTTCCAACTGTTACTAATTTACTCGCTGTTCTTCTTTTCTCGATTTACCAAATTCACTTAAGCAGAATCATGCTACACACAAGGCATTTATCGATGGGAGAATCCGCTGCTGGGCTTCTCAAATGTGATACTCTCTTTCCAGACTCCGAGCCTACCATGCATGTATCATTTTCATTGCTTGCTGCATTGTATAGTCATAGTCGTCGGTTGTCGAGTATCAACCCTGTGTCCTTTTGGTCTACTGCCGAACAGACCAGCAAGGGCTAACACAGCGGTCTTCTCATGCACTCGTAACTCTACCGACGAGTATATAGAAGTTTCAAGCTATCTCCCATGGTGTTCATACGGACTTCTCATGCTTAGGCATATTACCCTGAAGGTGATGTGCTCCAATACCGCTGGACTAACACCGTGGAGCTCAAACTGCGAGCCGGCTTGGCATTTCTCACCGTAATACCATGATCATAAGACTGTGTCAGCATGCAACTGGTTTAATCACTCATCATTGTTCCCTCTGGAAGAGACATGGGCAAGGAGTGTGTCGTTCAGCAGGGTATTCCACCATAGAGACGAACCGTCTCGTCCGCTGTTTGCATTGGGCTCTACCGGGTGTACTATAAAAACTACGTTGCTCAGAAAAGTGACTTAAAACATAGAAGTTCTGCCCCCCCGAAATAATTTAGAAAGGCACTGTGACCTCTCAATTGAAGGTGATGCGTTCGTAAAAAAAAAAGATGGCTATCACGATGGTATTGCTAATACCCACTTCGAACGCTGTTGACGAAAGAGTTCGGTCACAAAACACTCATGCCAAATCTTCTTTTCTGTCATCTTAGCTCCCTCTTCATCGTGGCTTCGCCAGAGACAAGAATTACTTTGGGAGACGAGTTCGCAGTGGTAAGAGTTGGCGTTGGCGTTGCTTGTAGATTAGACTAGGTGGAATGCTAGGAACGGTAGAGAGTTGGGTTGATAGAGTGACGATATGAATGCACACTGCATACATGCACTGCCTACTTAGCTATTCTGTCTTTACGCCAAGGCGGCATTCTTATACTTGGCACTGATGTTCGATGTTGTGACTATACCAACGGATAATAGTCCTATCCAGTGATGAGTGTAAGGTAAGCTTGTGAGTGGATCTACTTCTCGATCTGTCCAAATATCCTTGAGCATAGCCATGACGACTCCGTCAAAGTGGCATGTCAAGATGCATGATGGGGGACCAAAGGAACGACTACCTAGACGGCTACACACTATGACAGACGACAAAGTGTTGCTGTTGGATATCGCGAAAGAGGTAGAGCTGAAGTAACAAAACCACACCCTCCGCAGCGAGGCGCTTACAAGACGACGATCACTTGTGCGCCGATGTGCTTGTAGGCGCCAATGCAAGCGCGTAGGCACCTCGAGCATGGTCGCGTGCGTCGAGAGCATTGTTATTATTCCATGGCGAGCGTTGATGCACTTTCTACACGAGTAATTTTCGTATTCAATGTCACTTGTGCATCTCGGCTATGCTTGGCTGATGACTTAGTTATATCAGGAGCTGAACACGGTTTCGCGTCTTCAGCGCTTCGCTGATGCTCTTGCCTCGGCCCCGAATCGCGCTTGCAATGATCGGCCGCTTCACCTTAGTCCTTATTAATGAACCTCTTTCATTGGTGCCATTCATGGGGCTCTCGGTACAGTAGTTACATACTCCGTAGTACCGTTGTGTTTCGAGCTACATAGGGCGCCGTGGCGCTAACGCCAAAGTTGCACACACTTGAAGAGCAAAAAGCGACGATGAAACAGTGAGCTGACGCTTGGCTTCATCTTTGGCTCTCGCATGGCTTGAGGCTCAAACGGCGGTGCAGGTTTTGGGTCCTAGCAGAAGTTCCAAGCATGATATTGGCCAGCAGATGTTGCCCTAGGGAGACCACGTAGGGAACACATGAGACATTATGTCGTTTGTTAGCTCATTTGCTTGCTGACTGCATCACCGCCTCTTGAATTGGGTGACTTAACGGGGCATGAACAGACTTAGTAGCAATATACTATGATCCTGGGACGAAATTTGGGGGCCAACGTTATCCTTGCTGTTTTCTTTCGCCTCGCCTCGTCCAATATCGGGGATGACTGGGGTCCTGCATGTGAATCAGTGTAGGCTGATGGCTTAATTTGGAAACATACGGTGTCTGCAAAGCTCCGAAACCAAATATAAAAGTAGTACTCCGTAGATGCATCATTGTTACGGAGGAAAAAAACATTGCAAGGTGAATCGCTGCAATGGAGATAAAAATGAGCACTTACAACGCACTGGGTGCAAGCTTGGATCTCCAAGAACGCGTCTGGAAGCCATGATCGACACACGACAAAAAATAGAAGCAGAAATCGCCCCCTAAAAAACCAACAGGCCCGATCAACAAATGGACTCCCGAGAGTAAGATCGAAAAAGCTTGGTATCTGTTAGTGCAACGCGTGTGCCCGCGGTGGAGATTTTGGCTAAAATTGCTCGCTAGGATCCATTCTTACGAGTGACATTTGTTGGCGAGAGTTTTCGGACTGTATAAATACTGTGTACGAGACGAGAAGAGATGTACGGAGTATTAACTTACATAGTAGCATGCTGAAAACGAGTGAGGCGCATGAGAGAGGTTTTTAAGGAAGAAGATTACAATATGAGTAGTAGAAACTGATACAGATACAAATAGTGTTTGTATGAGGCAGAGGATAAAATACTGACCGCAGTTTACCAATAGCCTCATAAATAACTTACTCGTATCGAGTGGTTCCGGTCTCTCGGCTAGGAAAAGAGCTAGACGAACTTTAGTCGTGAGCCTAATTCTACTGCGCTTCCCTGACTCAACCAAGACAGCGAGTAAATATGAATTTTTACCCCTTGACGTTGTTATTGGATCCGAATGTTGCTTTCATCCATGAAGGGGGCTGTGCAACATATTTCTTCCATGTATCGTGCAGCAGGCAAGGACCCGTTCTTGTTTGACAAGGGATAGGGTTTGGTTACTCATCTTGGAATTCTTCGCAACGCAACGACACGTCACGGGCCTCTTTTCCTGGTGGGACAGCCAATCGAGGGCCCGGCGGAAGTCATTCAAGGGTTTGTGATTCTGTTTGGGGGTCATGCCCCTGTTTCGCCACGGGGCAATCGAACATCGCGAGCATCGAGAACATCGACAATCGTGCAGTACTTACACAGTACTCTGTACAGTACGGAGTACGTACAACGCACCCGAGAAGAGATCTTTGGCAGAAGTGAGAAGGTGAGCCCATTGACTGGCTTGCGTACTATTCTCTCCAATGAGCGTTTACCCCCTGAAGCTCGCATTGCATCCCATTCCCTTGAGGATCATACACTGTGTTATCATATCGATCATGACTCTATCCGGAGACCCCTCGACTTTGACCGTTGGATCGTCTGTATGCATTGCCAATTGCGACCTGTTTGCTGTCTTGTGTGTTGCCTCACGCTTGGCTGATGGCGCTGGTGTCTCGGTTCAAGACACGGCGTCAAATTCTCCAGCAAAGAGGTCAAGCCTCATGACGGAGTCTTCACATGTACGCCAGATGTTGGTCTCTGTCTTTGTTGTGCTGCTTTTCTTTGCTCACCGCGAGAAAACAATTGGCAAAGGGGTTAAAGGAGTCCAATATGTGTTTCATCTCTGCCCCCTTATGGCCTAGTGGATGGCCTCGACTTCTGTCGGTACCGTAGCGCTGACGGCGGCTCCCAGCTGTACTCCGCTTGATGCTGCAGGCGTTGCATGGTGAAAGAACAACAGCACAGTACGACAAGGTCCCCGTCGGCCACAGTGGAAGCAAGGCTTTTGGCTCCTGCCCAGGCGGGCCCTGCCGCTGCACCGTAAACCATTTCAGGGCATTTCAGGGCAAGAACGAGGGTGCTAAAAAGAGACCAATGGGATCACTCTATTGTCCTGGATGCCACAGGGGCTTGCGCTAGGGGGCTTGCGGGACCCATGGGCGGTTCCTGAGTGGCGGCGGCAGCTGGAGACATCTCCACTTGGTTACAAGTTCGACGTCTCTCCAGGTCCCTCGCTCCTGCTCTCCCGATGACTTCAACCCACAAGGCGAGGATTGTCCCTTCCTTTCCTTCCTTTGTCCCTCATTCATTAGGACTTAAAACCCTTTCCCTGCTCCTGCATTTTCGTCCGATCTCCTACTTCTTTCCTTTGACCAACCTTATTTCCTCGGTTGTGGCCTCATTCTTTGACAATTACCTCTTTAACCCTGTTTCACTGTCGACTTCTCTCTTTTACAATTTATATCCACCTCAAACTAGGATTTACTATTTAACTCATCCTCCGACACCTGCTGGCAGGATCACGCATCAACACTCGCTCTTCACAAACGCACGTACGCCATCATCATCATGGGCGACAGCTACTCTGGCGGCTCTGTCGCTACGGTCGTCAACCGGCCGACTATCGACACCAAAACTCAAGAGGAGAAGTCCCAGTCCCCGACCTACGATCCATCGCGCCTCCATAGCATGGATGCCGCCGACCCTAAGCGTCTACGAAGTCTCGAAATTCCTCCTCTCGAGCACGCTCGCTCCCCCCCCTCGCCTAATGTTGACATCAACCCGGCTCTCTTCCGCAAGCAGACCTCACTCGACATCGATGACTATTTTACCGGTCCCCGTGACATTCAGAAGCATTCGAAATGGCCTCTCATTATGCAGATGCACGGCTCTATTCTGCCTAAGCTAATTGTGCCTCTGTTGATCGTTGGCGCCTGGACAACCGCCATCACCGTCATTCACATGAAGGTGGTTCATCTGAGTGTGGACTCGGTTCTGCTCACCATTCTGGGTTTCGTGGTCGGTCTTAGTCTGTCCTTTCGGTCCTCGACTGCCTACGAACGATACGCTGAGGGTCGTCGATACTGGGGAATGATCACCATGGCGTCCCAAACTCTAGGACGTGTCTTTTGGATTCACGCGAAGGACCCTGAAGGCCATGACCCTCGCGAGACTACCCTGAAGAAGATCAGTGCTATGAACCTCATTGTTGCCTTCTCTGTCTCGCTCAAGCACGCGTTGCGCTTCGAGCCGTATAGTGCCTACCCCGACCTTCACCATCTCATTGGCCATCTCAACACCTTTGCCAAGGATGCCACCCTCGCTGACCCTGACGCCAATTCTATGAAGAAGAAGAACCTTTTCAAGTCTGCTGGAGAGTATCTTGGCGTCTCCTTTGCCACAAGCAACCCTCGCAAGGCCCTTAAGAAGACAAGTCAGCCTCTTGGCAACTTGCCCCTGGAGATTCTCACCCATCTCTCCGTCACCATCGACCGCATGTGTGGTGACGGGCAGCTCGATATTCCTATGCAGCAGACCATCGCTTACAACCATATTACCATGCTGAACGATTGCATGAACGGTTGCGAGCGGGTTCTCAACACCCCTCTTCCCATCGCGTACACCATCGCTATCAGCCAGATCACCTTTGTCTACGTTTTCCTCCTTCCATTCCAGCTTGTTGGGCCCCTTGATTGGGTTGGTATCCCTGCAACCATTGCTGCCGCCTACATCATCTTTGGTCTTCTTTTCATTGGCCAAGAGATTGAGAACCCATTTGGCCACGACGTCAACGACCTGCCTCTGGAGATCTACTGTGATCAAATTGCTTCTGATCTGGATATCATTGCGGCGTACGATAAGCGCGAGCCTGATTCCTTCCTGCTCAGTGGCGAAACCATGCCATTGTATCCGGTCAGCTGCGCCCCAGCTAACGTCTGGATGAAGCGTAGCGATGAAAAACTTCGCAGTGCTATCAAGGACAAGCCCAGGACCATGTTTGAGTGGCGGAAGGCCGCGGCCGTCAAGCACCACAACGAGAAGAACGGGACTCGTGGCGACCACAACGTCTAATCTTTTTTCTTTACTTATACCCATTATTATTGCATGTTGACTGGATTTTAAACATTACTATCCGCAACAATGGCGCGTCAAAATTGGCAACTGCTCCTGGTCTTGTTTCATATAATGCGGTTCGGTTGTTACGAAGTCCTATACGAGGGCAGTGTGTTTTGGGAGTGAGAAAGGGAGTTGGCATGTACTTACATTTATTCGAATGGTTCGGAAGAGCGTGTTTGTTATGGTTTAATCAGTCACACAATCAATTTGCTATCAAGATGCTGAATATTGAGCCGCCCCTTTGTATATCCTCCAAGCACTGAGTGTAGGGTCATTATTTTTGCACCCATCTATTGGGGCTGTGACGCCTGTAAGCGGCATTTAGGTATAAGAGTCTTAACGTTAGATGCTACCTAGCTACGGGTGTACTCATTTAATTAGTAGAGTGATCAATACCTCACATGTAAATGTTATAGTCATGGCAGTCCGTCCCTTCCATTGTGAACCTACCTTTTGAAAAGAAATGTTGCTGTTTGGCGGGGTAATCTTTCTCGGACCGGATAAACCTCAAAAGCCGTGCCCCGCGGTACCTTAACCCAATGTTTTGCAGATTGACCCGCCCTGTATCCAATGATGCCGGCTTAAAGCCCTTTTTCACACTTCAGTCGAGCCCACTTGAGTCACACCCGCAACTCGCCGTTGATGCTTTCGCGCCGCTTCACACCCTCGGCCGTTTCTTCTTCTTTCCCTTCTTCTATTCCGTGTGCGCTTTCTTTGAACTCTCCTCCCTTTCGCCAGTTTCTGACTCAGAGACGGGCTCTTAGCCTCCAGGCCTTTTCTTCTATAAGCACACGACAGCTTCTTCAATTAAGCCCACGACCACTTCAAGCCCACAAGTGCCCCTCCTCTCGACAACTACAACACCACAGCACCTACTTCACAATGGCGACCGACGGCAACAGCCTCGCTGACCAGCTCAAACAGCTTGGCATTGACAAGATCGAATCATACCCCAACTGTCACCCCGACACCAACCCTGTTGATATCTACCGTTCCCACATTACCGACCTTCTCAAGGATGTCACTGGCGTCGACCCCCAGATCATCTACCCAGCCATCCAGTGGACTCAGACACTGGACAAGGGCGATGCCATTCTCGCTGTCCCTGCTCTCCGAGTGAAGGGCAAGAAGCCTCAAGAGCTGGCTGAGGAATGGGTTGCTAAGGTCAGTCGCATATATTCTGCCATTCTCATAGCTAGACCTTTAGCTGACAGTGCTACGTAGTTTCCTGAATCTCCTTTGGTTGAGAAGCCCATTGCTGGCGGTCCCTTTATCCAGTTCTTCTTCAAGCTCACCCCGCTCACCAACTTGATCATCCCCACGATCCGCAAGCGCGCCGAGACTTACGGCAAGAACCCTTACCATGGCCTTCGAGACCCTACCGACATCAAGTCTGAAAAAAAGCGCATGATTGTCGAGTTCTCTTCGCCCAACATTGCCAAGCCCTTTCATGCCGGCCATCTGCGAAGCACAATCATTGGTGGTTTCCTCGCCAAGTTGTACGAAGGCGCCGGCTGGGACGTGACCCGAATCAACTATCTTGGTGACTGGGGCAAGCAGTATGGTCTGTTGGCGTTGGCGTGGGAGAGGTGGGGCGACGAGGAAGCTCTCAAAGCTGATCCCATCAATCACCTTTTTAACCTCTATGTCCGCATCAACCAGGATATGTCGGCCGAGAAGGAGAAGATTGATGAGAAGAAGAAAGCTGGCGAGGATGTGTCGGCTCTTCTGTCTGCCTCCCTTGACGAGCAAGCTCGAAAATATTTTCGACTAATGACTGATGGCGACGAGGAGGCTGTGAAATTGTGGCAACGATTCCGAGACCTCAGCATTGTCCGTTACAAGAGCACATATGCACGACTCAACATCGAGTATGATGTCTACTCCGGAGAGAGCCAAGTCCCCGAGAAGGACATGGAGACGGCCGCCAAGACCCTCGCAGAGAGGGGCCTGACCGAAGATGCTGACGGTGCTCTCCTGATTGACTTTTCCAAGCACGTTCCTGGAAAGCCGGGCAAGAGTCTCGAAAAGGTCATTCTTCGAAAGAAAGATGGTACGGCCTTGTACCTCACCCGAGATATCAGCGAGTTGCTGAATCGAAATGACAAATACAAGTACGACCACATGATTTACGTGGTCGCATCACAACAGGATCTGCATCTCAAGCAGCTCTTCAAGACGATTGAGCTCATGGGCTATGAAGATATCGCCAAGAAGTGCCAGCACATCAACTTTGGTATGGTACTGGGTATGAGCACCCGAAAGGGCACTGTCAAGTTCCTTGATGATATCCTCAGGGATGTCGCGGAGAAGATGCACGAGGTCATGAAGAAGAACGAGACCAAGTACTCCCAGATCGAGAACCCTGAAGCCGTTGCCGATATCCTTGGTATCAGCAGTGTCATGGTTCAGGACATGTCTGGAAAGCGGTACGTATTCCTCGATCTGTTAATGAGATCCTTACTAATCTTGATACCAGAATCAACAACTATAAGTTCGACATGGAGGCCATGACCTCCTTCGAGGGTGACACCGGCCCCTACCTTCAGTACGCCCACGCCCGTCTCTGCTCTATCCGTCGAAGGGTTGGTCTCACCGACGAGGAGCTAGCGAGCGCCGACCTCAGTCTCGTCGCAGAGAAGCACGCCACAGACCTCATCCGTCTGCTTAGCCAGTGGCCCGATGTGGTGCAAAACACACTCAAGACCCTTGAGCCCACCACCATCTTGACTTACCTCTTCAAGATGACCCACGTCCTCAGCTCCAGCTACGACCATCTCCGGATCGTCGGCAGCGAGGCGGAGCTCCAGAAGGCTCGAATGGCCCTTTACGATGCTGCCCGAATCGTGCTCCACAACGGCATGACTCTGCTCGGCCTCACGCCTGTTGAGCGGTATGTGGACGGCCTATCATACGTTTATTGCAGAAATACTAACTGTGAATAGAATGTAAGCTGTAGAACGCCAAAAGAATACGTAAAATATGGGATAGAAAAAGATGGCGCGTGATGGTTTATGAAATGTTTGATGTCGAGTAAATCTTGACATATAACTCGTTAGAAGAAGAACATGAAAAGTTATAATATATATACCCATATACCCTCCGTTGGCTGCCTGTTCTTGGTTCCCCTCCTTGTCACGTCTTCTGAGGATCACCTATATGTAAAAAAACATGGTTGGTCCTTGTTCTATAGCACTTATACGGACGACATCTTGGTAACTCCTGACAGGTAAACAGGTCGATGTAAAAAATAAAAAAAAATAAAAAAAAAGGAACAGTGATTAGCCAGGTCAAGTGATACATAGAGTTGTAGACATGTTCATAGTGTGTTGTTAACTATTGAAGAAGAAGACGGCGGCGAACTTGTAGTCGCGCGACATGCTGTCCTGGCAGAGGAGCATGGTGTAGCCGACGGCGACGATACACGCGCCTGTGAGGATGAACCGTAGCGGTGTTTGAGGCGGCCCGAGAGCCACGCTGAGATGATGATCATGACTCCCGTGGAGAGGACATAAACAGGGATGAACTGGACCTGGGCCTGCTCGGCCTTCCGGCCAAACTCAAGGAGGATGATGGGTATGAAGAGTTACAGCCAGTGACTTACAAAAAGCGCAATGTTGAAGCTGTTGCCAGAGGTCAAGCGCCTGCGCATTCCATGAATCCTGGCGTTGCTGATGCTGATTCTGTCCAAGAACGACTTCATGTAGATGATGAACAGGAGAATTCTTTGACCATTATATATCTATATGGACCCGGTGTCTAAATACTCGTCGTTCGTCGCTCGACACTTTCGCAAAGCATCGCTGCCAGGGGTAAGATTTGTTTGCATCGACTCTCCCCTCCGAGTTGCAGACGGCTCTCCTCGTCGGCATCGGGCCAGGGACCGTCTTTACAGGAACCGTAGATAGCTCCTAGATCATATCAGGAAAGCAACGCTGTTTTCTCTCTGCCTATTATCTAAAAATGCTGGTCTGTGGAGTGTTCACCTATTTGGGTAAATTGCCTTGAGCTTTTATGCATGTCCGGGGTCATGTACCATATCACATCCCTTGTTCCCCGGGCTTGACCTTGTAAGTGTAAGCCGCATCCTCGAGAGCCACTTTTTGAGCCACCTGTACACAGGTCATGGTCCGTATGTAGGTTTGCGTGGGAACTCCCCATTGAGACATGAGGTATGCGTCAAGTGAGTCTGTTGAATAATGATATTACCTGGCGAAACAGGCGACAATCCAGCCCGTGTTCGACAATGGTCGGTTGAATAGTGGTGAGAGACATCTGTCCTCGGACGTATATCACCCAAGCGTATTCTCTCTACGGGCAGGACACTCTGGATGACAAAAGCACTTGAACTTCATCTTCGTGGCTGGTGGAGGTTGATTCGTGCTAACTCTTGCTGGATTTTTGCCCCGATATCAAGTGCACTCGAAATGGTCTGTGTATTCGCCAACGGATGTTTGAAGATAGCACTTGCTGATAGTCTTTAGCATGCCATTACAAACTTGGGCGACACTGGTCAGCCCTCAAGCTAAAGGTTATAATCGAATCCCGCAAGGTACGTGGCCCCTAGGCTGTCGTGTCCACCTTGAAAATTGGTACCATCTTGTTGACTTGGCCGTATGCAGTTCTTCTATGTACGTCAGGTAACATGTAAGGCGTCTATCAACCTGACCAAGTGTTCTATCGTCCTCCTATACCTCCGAACCTTTGGGAAATCCTGATGGTTCAAATGTTTCTGCTGGTATTTTATTATATGCGCTCACGATGTGACAGCTCTTGTGAGGCCAGAACCCAAGGCGGGCCAAAAGCCCAGTCTCGCCCATTGAATGGTTGTATGCTCAACTCATCGTAACGTTACTTCCCACATGCTGGGATCAGGGTATGTGGATATGATCCTGACTCTGATGTATAGTTTGGGACAACAGTCATGGTCAAGCTTTGAATCTCGTAATGGATTCGCTAATGAAGAAGGTCGTTGAATATGGAGGCTCTGCCAGGGGCCACGGACCCCCTAAGCCAAATGACTTTAAGCAGGCTGCTGGCAGTTCACCAAACCTCTTTAGTCCTAGACAAGAGATGATGTAAGTTGTCTCGTCAGCTCGTTTAGCAAACTGGGAACATTGCTTTGAGGATGCCTAGGAGGATCTAGGACGGTCGTTAAAGCAGACATTTGGCGTCATGATACTCCGTAGGAACGCTAAATATCGGATCGCTTGCAAGGCTGCCAAGCTGCTGAGGATAATGAGATGATTTATGGAGCCAGGCATCATTTATTGAGCAATGGCTTGAAGTGAACCTGGCAGGCAGGGAAGATATGGATGACTTCCACCTGATAGGCAGCCGTATTTCCCAATTGTGTGTTCGTGAGCTGATCCTTTGGCATGTGTCATGTGACGTTTGCTTCTCTGAGAAACGTCACAATCAGGGATCTTTCGGAGCGGATAAATATGATCACCGTTCAGAGTGTCGGACCATCAGACGCACAGTATTGGACGAGCCAATGACGGAGCTGCTGATCTTCTAGGCAGCAGCATTTTCCATCGAACCCTTGGAAATGGTCCCGCAAAGAGGCCGCGCCGTAGATCCGCTTCGCAGGCAACGAGATAACAGCTTCTCTCAACAAAACCACTTGAATTCAAGACTCCCTTTTGTTTGCTTGGACCCAATTCTTTCATTTTGTCTTGATTTCATGTGATTTCTCTTGTGCCAAAGGATGTTCTGATGCCAATGCTCGGCTGGTGTTAAAGAGGATTTCCAACTGAACCTCACTAACTACATCAAAAAAACCCCCCGCATCAGATCGCATCACCAGATCGTATCTGATCCACCGGCAGCAGCATCGCTCTATCTGAGCTGTGTTGACACGAAACACATCACAAAGGGGGAGCCGAACTAAAAGATCACGCAAAATGGAGTCGTTTCTCCCGCTTGGCGGCTTTCAGTTGCCCTTTCAAAAACGCCTGAGCAGACTCTACAACGACACCAAGAAATCAAGCGACTTTGTCAAGGAACCAGTCCAAAGTGAAAATGACCCTGAAATTAAGGCTTTGCATCGCAAACTCCGTATCCAAAAGGATCGCCTCGTTAGCTGGGGGCTGGAATGGTCAGATCCAACGACATCAGCCGAGATCGATGAGTCTCTGTCAAAAGCCGGGCTGAGTGAGGTCGTGGGAAGCATCATGTCGACTATCAAGGACATTTTGGCCGAAGCTGAACCCCTATGGCTCAGCTCAAAACGCCTCATCGAGGGACCTCAACCATCGCAGGACTCAAAACCACCGCTGATCCAATGGGACAAGGGTCGTTTCGAGGATCTGGTCAACGACCTCACTACATCTATCGACACATTGTACGACCTATCGCGGACCCGGGTTTCTGGCGGCATTCATAGGCGGTCATCCAAGACTCCCTTCAAATCTCCCGCGCCAGCAGAGGATTACCGGCCATTTGAGTCTACGCGAATGCAAACCCCACAACAGATTGATCCCCAGACTTTGACACATCTGCGTCCAAGACAAGGTGATGAAGCCTCTGCATCTCGTGAGGTTGTCTTTATGAGTAAGACAGCCTATTCAGAGCTCACACACGGAACCACACGTCAGCCGTGGGCGCCTTTACTTCTCGAGTATGCTACCTTCGACTCCATCTACGCCATGACGGGCATCATGCCTCCCATGGCTCGCTTTGAGAAGCTATCAGCTGGTCTGCAGCAGGATTCGCAAAGGTCGCCCGGAACCTGGACTGGATTGCCTCGTCTCCTAGGTTATTTTGAGGACCTCGAAAACTCAAGGCTCGGCCTTGTATATAGATTCCCCCCTTCCTTCAATGCTGTTTCTTTTGAGAGCCTTACCAAGAACCCGCTTTACAACCTTCCCACTCTAGGAGACCTGCTTTCTGTTACTGGGTCGGAGCCCAAGCTTGAGGCCAAATTCAGGCTGGCTCACAATCTTATGAACACCGTCTTCGACATGCACGCCCGCGGTATTGCCCATGGAAACATCGACGCTCAAAACATTTCGTTTTGCGATGCCGTTACCACAGAGCCTGGCACCAACAATGGCGAGGTGGATGTGAGACGCCCGCTACTTTCGTCATTTGATCTCTTTTCGGAGGATACCCCCGCGACTGAGCCTACACTTTCACGCCATCCACAAGATCCTCGCAACATGTCGACATCTCCCCTGGCCAAAAACACCGACCAGAGAGTCCTCGATCTCTACTCTCTAGCAATGCTGCTTCTGTCTGTTGGTCTCTGGAAGAAACTCGAGGAACTCGTACCCGGGAATTCGCCTAGCATTCCCGAGTCGCTGCTGGAGCAGCTTGCTGTGAGGTGCGGTAGCCTGTACATGAAGGCTGTTCAGGCCTGTTGGAACGCGGTTGATGATGAGCTTGCCGGCCGATGCACAGGGGAATCCTTACTCTCAATGGTGCAAGCTAGGTCAAGTCGCTTCCTCGAGGCCTGTTGTATTCTAGATGGAGTTAGTGGTCTGGAGGAGAGGCTTGACCATGAAGTTAGCCAAGAAGACGGGTCCGCCTCTGCTGCTGGTTTCTCGAACGACATCCCCCAAAAGAGCGCTAAAGATGCACAGGATGGCAAGAATTTCAAAGCTTCACTCAAGCCTCTCCATGAGAAACAAGCGCCGGTCCCAACACCAGCCCCTAGGGCTGAGCAGGGCGAGGGGAAAATCGAGGCGGATGCAGACGTTGACGGTATGCCTCTGTGTTGTTTAATCAGTAGTAATCAGAATACTGACTTCCGTCCAGACCCTCTCGAGAAGCCGTTTAACAAATCGGAGGCAAAGCTTCGCCTCTATCCGCATGTTCCGCTTGCACCGGAAATCGTGGAGAAATGGAACCAAATTCTGATGCCGCAGATCAACCACGCTCTACGCCATTTCTATCGCAAGAATCCCGAGTCTGTAGAGATTTCCCTCGAGTCAGTGGGACCGAGTCCTCAAAAGACCCAGCCGACCGTTCTTGTTGTCTGCACATCTGTCGGCAAGGTTCGCGCCATTATAAAGAAGAGGATCGGCGACTTGTTCGACGGAACCACCGGATTCTCACTCAAGGTATGTCGAGGTCATGTAGTAAGGTCTCGTCGTGAACCTCATTCCGTCCTCCGATCCATGGCCCGACGGAGCGGTGCGAAGGGTGCCGAGGCAGATACAGACGATGTCGAGGCCATCAATCCAGAATATCAAGAGCGGCCGAGGAATGGAGCCAGTATTGGAGCCTGGATCGGAGATCGTCATTTACCTCCTGTCAGTCTC
This sequence comes from Fusarium staphyleae, assembly GCA_017140175.1. Classification (NCBI taxonomy): domain Eukaryota; kingdom Fungi; phylum Ascomycota; class Sordariomycetes; order Hypocreales; family Nectriaceae; genus Fusarium; species Fusarium staphyleae. The sequence goes on from JADDON010000294.1 coordinate 32,373, forward strand.
GGAGGTCTTGTGATGATCGACGACAAACCCTACGGAATGACCGTCCATCACATGCTTGACGACCCGGACCGCGATTTTGGACCTAGCGATACAATGCGTTGCAGTGCTTTGCCCGACCTGGATTGGTATGCTCAGTCTGGGGATGATAGTACTATTGATGACGACTTTGGGTACGAGCTATCCGATACCGAGTCGGAAGCTTATTCAGAGTCGGATATTACTAGTGATTACGAAGACGAGGATGAGGACGAGGACGAAGAGTACAATGAACCTGGCGATATCCCTGGCATTGAGCCTGGATGCGGCGACGGGTATATTGTGACACAACCCGCTCTGGACGATGTGGAAGAGGGATTCTATCCCGACTCCAATACTCAAGATGAGGATCATCTTGATACATACAGCGTTGGAGAAGTCTATGCTTCAAGTGGTATTCGCAGAAAGCAAGCCAATGGTCTAGTTCACGAAGTCGACTGGGCGCTCTTCGAGTTTTCCCACGACAGACTGCCCGACGACAATAGCATTCCTCGAGCTCAAAGTAACTCAGTGCAGGACCTGGGCCAGAAACACAAAGCCGGGGCTTTTCTACTACGACCAACCTCTGTCGTGCCCTCAGCATCTCTTCCGGGCATGGAGGTGCAGTGTATGGCCCGAACAAGTGGGCTGCAAACCGGAAAGATTCTCCCCGCCCTCACCAGCGTGAAGATCTACGGCCGAGCTTCACCCAGCCATACATACCAGATTACCAGCGTCGAGGAACCTGAGGACGCCATGCGCAAGACGGGCGTACCACTTGGCATCCCCGGTGACAGCGGCGCTTGGATCGTTGATCGCCAGGAGGGCCAGCTTTGCGGACACGTCTTGGCTTGGAGTCAACGAAAACGAGTTGCTTACATCTGTCCCATGGATGTGCTGCTCCTCGACATTGCAGAGACCCTCGAGGCTTACGAGGTGAAACTTCCGGGAGGCGAGCCAGTGGTTCCTCTCGGTATTGCAGGAAGCCGGCTTGTCTCCAAGGAGCAGCCGGCGGCTTTATCTAATGAAGAGAATCTTGACGATCTTCTTGAGGAGGAGGACCCGGACGACGAAGATCTTCCTCCCCAGCTTGTGGCCTCGCTAAGCCGGGCCAAAGATATTTCTGCGTCTCGCAAGACAGGCATCTCGAGCTGCACCGCAAGCAGTCGGGGCTCGTCAAGTCCCATCCGACTCGAGACGTCAACTGATCTGGGAAGCCTCTCAAGCCGGTTCGACGACATGAGTATGAGTGGTAGTTTTGGAATTGGCGTTAGCGGCTAATGGCGGCGTTTCGTCCCGTCTTGGTACAGGCTCTGTGTTTTCCCTTTGTTCTGAGTGATTGTTCCCAAATACCCTGCCAGCGAAGATGAATGAGAAGACGATGGTCCAGATTGGATTCAATAGTACAATTGAGCCTCGATAAGAATTACAATACTGTATTAGGTATATCATGTTGTTTTCCCTTGAGTCAACATGTAGAATGCGTGCTAAGTCTATGGAGCTATATAGCTTCTGATACGAAGTCCTCTACACGCGTACCTATGCACTAACGTGTGCATAATGGACATTTTCTTGCAAAGAAGAAATGATAAGTACAATCCACTAATTACATTTCCAGCGTCTTTCTTATTTCATGAACTACTATTCAACCAAATTATGTCCTGCAATTCGGAGTTTCCTTCTACCCCAGAGAGGTCTTCTAAGTTCGGTTGATGATTTTGCTTTAGTCGTATCTTACACGCTAAAAAGCTACCAGAAGCTCACATTTACTATAAGCAAAACGCCTTTACGTCATCTTATTGACGTCCCAGTTTAGGTAGCATGAATCAGGGCTCGGTGTCACCATCGTCGTCGTTGTCCTTGGATGACCGTTTATCCTCTGGCAAATATTCACAGACAACAGCGAAGGCGATGGCGAGCGGAATGAGTATCACCCAGGCCAAGTAACCCCAGACGATTTGGCCACGGACGCCCACAGCAAAGATGGCTGTCGCAGCGCCAGGCACAATCGCCCTGATGCCACTGGAAAAGGTCAGAGCAAGGGCGTTGAGGGTGCCCAGGATGTGAGGGTCAGGAGCCACATCGTTGACAGCGAGTTGAACGCCAGTGAACGCCATGGAAACACCGGGTCCAATGATACTAGTCAAAGCCCCAATCGTCCAGAACAGGACCGTGGCAGTGTGTGTCTCTGCTCGAAGAAGTACACTGAGGAGGATGAACCCAGCAAAGAAAAAGGGGTACGCGAAACCGCAGATCTTCATAACACCCTTAGTACCGAAGCGGTGCTGCAGCACGGGGAAAGCGAGGAGCAGCCAGAGGGCCTGGCTGGCGCCCTGCACTGCCATGTACATGGAGATCTTGAACGAGTCAAAGCCGATGCCGCCCAGATTGATGGGAGTGAAGAGCACGACGGGCACGATGGCTGTGAAGGCAAAGGCGAGGAACATGGCGTGGCTGTAGATCCAGAGAACGATGGCAACACCGGGAGATTTGAGCAGTTCCCACGTCGACAATGGAGGCTCTGTGGTGACATCTCTATGAGATAGTTCGCCGGTACCTTGCTTCTTCAGAGTCTCTTTCAGGAAGAGGGCGGTTGTCAAGGCGCTCGTCCCGCTAATGATAGCCGTGACAAAGCCAGGAAGGGCATAGGGATAGTCTTGGAAGAACTGCAGATGCTTGAAGGCCCTGGGGTACTGGTGGACCGGGTCTGCGAGAGCGCCGCCGAGGATGGGTCCGAGAAAGATACCCAGGTTTCCCGCAAAGGCGAACCAGCTGAACGCACGCGCTTGTGTCTCGGGAGTGCTGTGTTCAGAGATCATGGTCCGGATAACAAGGCTCGACCCGGAAAAGATGCCCGCTAAGCAGCGGAAGAGGATCATTTGCCAGATGGTGCTGGCCATGCCAAACAGAGCCGGGCCGATGGCTGTGCCCACGAGGGTGATGACGAGGATGGGTTTCCGGCCAATGCGGTCAGCGAGACGACCCCAGGCGATGAGAACAACCATCTGGGTAGCAGAGAAGAGCGACTCGATGAGACCGCTGTAGAACCCGACATCCGTGTCCGGGAGGTTGCCGTTGCGCTGGACCATCTGCGCGATGAAGGGGAAGATACAGAAGAACGCAATAGGCTCCGTCATGCGCGCGTAGCAGAGCAGGAAGATCTGGAGCTTGGGAAGCGGCTTGGACGGCGGCTTCACGCCCAGGCCCGCGCCGGTCCCGTACTCGGGGGAGACGGACACGGAGCGGACAGTGGGAGACGCGGTGCCGATGAGCGTGGAGGCTTCGGTGTCGGCATCCGGAGCCAAAGCGCCGCCCACTAGAAGCGGCGTCGATTCTGAAGCATCTTGGCCGAGATGCGAGTGCGCGCTTGGAGAGCGATGCGGAGCTGTTGCCATTGTGATAATGCTTTTTGCTGAGATGGAGTTGGAGCTCTACGAACGCATCGGGTGCTCTCCTGTGATGAAGCCTCCGTGTGTCAAGGCCTCTCAATGGCTTCAAGAGACACTGAAATCTCTGTTTCTGAGAGATATCGTCAGGTGGAAAACAGGATGTCGTGATGGTTACTGGGAAAAGAAGAGCATTGTCGTGATGATTTGTGGATCTTGCTGACGGCCGACAACTTTCCCTTTTTGGATATTCCCGAGTCTAGGGTAAGCAGAATTACCTTCGTCCTTGCAGGCGACGGAAATAATTGTGAGGTGACATGATTGTAGGTTAATTACCGATTGTGTATCGTGCTTTCAGCCTCTGGGGTATAACCTGAGTTGTTGATAGCCCACGATATCAAATCTTTTTCTAACATAGATGAAGTGCTCTCACTAGTACGTCCCTTCGTTTTATGACGCTTCGTCCGGAAAGTGTACGGTCGCAAAACAGAGTCTGGGCACGGAACACTTAAATTGGGTTCGACTCTAAGAGATCTTGATTAAATTTGACACAGCTGGTGACATCAAGTAAAGAAGAGTTGGCTAAGGCTGTAAGATGGTATGAAAAAGAAACTGGGTATGGTAAATCTTGATATGGCTTCAGACGTCGATAAGTCATATAGGCTTAGCAAAGGGAACAACTTTCCCAACCTCATTGAGCTTTACAAATCAAATACGGTAAGAGACAGGAGCAAGGCAACCAAGACGGCGCCAAGAAAGATGTTGGCTGTTCTAAAACGACTCGCCTCGACTTGCTCACGTCTGGGTTCCTCTTCGACACGTTATGTACAGGTCATCCTTCAATCACTGCCGATCTTTATGCTGTAGAGCACGTGGACACTCCTTCGAGACAGTGAATCACACCTTTGACACTGTTGAACGGCATCCCCTTGGGGGTAGCAAAACGAATGTTCCTTTACAACTAAGTTAGTCCGGATTCTTTAGGGGCCGAGGGAACAGTTTGTTTTGCTCCCCATCGGCCTGCGCGCTTGGAGTTAACACGGCCGGGCTGGAGCCTACGGACTTGGCAGGGCTGTATGTGGGTTTGCGAGCCGAACCCAGCGGAAGGATTCCGGGGCCCGGAGACGCCCGGACCCGCGCGGCATGGCTCGGCTTCCGGAGCCGTTCAGGCCCGTCATCACCGACAAGTAGGAGCGAGTTCGCTCACAGCCTCCTACTTTTCGAGTCCGTTTGACTCTTACGGTGTACAATGGTGATGGTTCCATACTAAATGCCTCCAGTGTCACCGGAGACTAAGATCTGCTAGAAAATCAAGTTTTGGTTCTGTTGTGCAATGTTCCCAAGCTGCTGATCTTTGTATCATCGAATAGACGTCTCTGTTTAGGACGTAGTTTCGCAGCTAGTCCGTCGACCTTCCGTCATATCAGGAACTGGCTTCTCAATCAGCATTCCCGACGTTGGTTAATGTCATGTATTTGAGAGAGGGGAATACGATCGCTTCTTAGGCTGTGTCGATTGTGCTTTCGGCTGTGATTCTTTTCAAGGTCCAGCATAGGTGGGTAGAGGGCCAAAGGTCGGGGAGCGTAACTATGGCTTGCTTCCTTACCAGGCAGATCTGCATGATCATCAGACAATGAATATCTAACATTGAGGCGATCGCCATAGTACAAATGAAGGTTGTTTCTGTGTTGAAGTCGCAACCTCCAAGAAGAGAGCATCAAGCAACGAGTTGGCAGCCGTTGCGGCGTCGTATTAGAGAAATATGGGCAAGCCCATATACGCAGGCTACATCCAACTTGTGAAGCATCGTTCGCAATGGTTCTTTGCCCCGATTTTATCAACCAAGGCCTCTCACGGAGTGAGTCATGGACCTAACGTAACCAGTCTGTTAAGAAGCCTTTACGCAACACACAAGGCAGACATGGTTGACGAAGTGTGCAGCAGGCTGACTTGAAACTCGAGGCCACGGATAGAGTGGTGGTCTTCCGGGTTCTGGGGCAAGCTTTGAAAGGAGGAATGATATTCCTGGATTCAACAAGAGCGGACGAAGGCCCCGGCATCGCGATCGATCCATGTAGCAGTCGGTCCGTCGAGGGCTCTGGTGTCACACAGAAGAGAATACGTTCGGGTTCGTATAGTAGCCGCGTAAGAAGGAGGTTTGCGAGGTCTGTTGAATCTGCATCGGTACTGAGGGGAAGCCGTCGCGTAGCCAAGGTCGAGTTCGGAGGAAGAGACTGGTTGGGAGTAACTTCCCTGCTCTGTTGCCTTTCATAATGGGCATGTTGCTCTAATAACAGGCTTGTTAGGCAGAAGTCAGCTCATCAACATCCCCCCCTGGCCGCGGAGAGAGCCCGAGATAATCTGGCTACGCCCACGACGCGTCCCTTCTGAGCTTACCGCATTGCTGGCTGTTAGTTTGATGTAACCAGGCAACACCATCCGAGCTCCCCGGACAGCAACCAACGAGGAAACATGTTGAAGGGAGGTAACTTGTTGGAAAGTCCAACCTCGGAGAGGAGGCTCCAGTGTCGTAAATAGGATCATGTGATTCGCTTATTACCTACATGGTCAGGGCTGACGATGGGATTCCCAGGAAGGGCAAACCGGATACGCAATTCTCTTTTTCCCCATAGTAATACTGTACCAAAGACGCGGAGGACGAGTGTCACGATAACCAGCCGGGTTGTATTGGTTTGTGCCTTATGTGATTAGGCAAAAGAACTCGTGGAACTCTTGACAAATCTGAGGGGAAAAGAAAACAGTCATGATTACGTGACTTTCGTCTAATGTTAGTTCTCGAAAGTTCTTCTTGACTGGTGCGGAAATCGCGGGTTCTCATGCGATGTGACAAGACTCGAGGAGAATACCGTATTGGAGTTGTCTCGCGTGACGATCCTTGTCGTGTAGGACCCTTGGGGCTCTAGAGAAGACACAAGGTCTATGTAGACCTTGGAGACATCAGTCCTCCGAGACACTGTGATGCTTGATACAGGGCTGAGTAATATCGAACCTGGTGAAGGACGGATAAAGCAGGGGTGGGGGGTTAGGGACCAAACTCTGGGCCATCCATCATCCACTCCAAGCAAAGCCATTTCCAAGTAGCATTCTTCTCAGACCTCAAAGCCGAAGCCCCTGTTCAATAAAGAACCTGGCTGCATTGTTTGCATCTCAGCTAACTAACTAACTTAGGGATAACGGCATAACGCCAATGGGCTGTGGCGTCACAGGCCCCCCCCCCCCCAGTGTCATTGTCTACCACTGACTGCATTCCTAGTCGAGACCAAGCAAGACCTGGGACAAATGGGAGGGCCCGTTGAGCAAGGGGTTCACAGATCTTTCGTCCTTTGTCTAACAGGGGGAAATCGACCCTTTCTGCAGCCCCGCCTATGGTGGCTCTTTCAATATCTGGACATCATGGTCCGTCTTGCATCCGCCAAGCATTAACTACCAGCAGCCTAAAAGCACCCTGGCGCGATCCATCCAAGGGCCCCCTCCAGCTCCGAGAGCCAAGTCCAGCCTGTGCAGCCGGGGCGGAGGTTCCGGCCGTGTCCAGTTTCGGTCTCCACGTCGTAGCTAAGCTTGGAACGAACCGGGGCTGGACTCGCAGGGCAGGGGACCTCGTCGGCACCTTGGGAAAGCTCACGATGGATGACCGGCAGAGAAAACGGACCCCACGAGTGGATGCTCCAGACTCCGTGTCGAAGATTCCACTGGGTCCTCTTGGCCACGGGCGCAAGAGGCAACTTGGACCACCCTCTCTGCAAAGCAAACCCTTGTTGAAGATCGTTGTCTCACCAATTGTCAATTCTCCGGGCACTACGGGAGTACGTACTCTGTAGATAGCAAAACGTCGACGCTAACAGCCAGTTCCCACGGCTTGGTTTACTTGGGTGGTCACCGGCGCAACATCATTCGCACCCAGCTTCGCCGGACCTGGTCTCGTCAAGCACAAGGTCGAGCGGCCGCTCGTCCAACTATTGGCCATGTCGTGTCGTAGAAGCTGTTTCTTGTCCACCGAGGGAGCTACGTGTTGGGCGTCATCATCCTCGCCTTGTCTCTGACTCCATGATGCTCGATCCTACGGCTCCCACTCCCACCTGGATATCGCGCCAAACATATCCTATGTAGGCGTCTTGTACAGTATTACGTGGGCCCCCCGGTAATAGCACGTGGTTTGCAACATCAGGGACCAAGAGTCTTGGCAAGGGTAGGCCTCTTCGGAGGTGACCATGTCTATGAGAATCCAAGACAAATCGTTAAGAGATCGTCTTCAGATGTAACGCTAATGTATCGTGATTAGTGATCAGGGCCAATACCACACTCTTGGGTCTACGTATTGACACATTCCAGCCCAGGATCGTGGCCGTAGACTTTCAGCAACGGCCGGAGATTTTAGAACAGCCTCCGGTGATATCTAACTAACTTAGCTAGCAGAGTCAACGCGGCTTACACACAAAGCTCAAGGCCTTGACAGAAACCCCGACATGGCGGCTTGCTTTGGTGACTTGCCATTGAAACTTGAATTCCTCTCGGCTCTCCGTGATCCCGGGCCAAGCTCCCAGGGCCACCTAGATAGTCACAGGCAGGGATCTCGGAGTTACAGGGTTGTGGGCGGGATTTCTAGGGCATAAGTTACATACATACCTCTTTTCAAAGGCCATTCATCCATCCATCGTCTCTCGACTCGCACCGAGAGTGACCGACCATGTGCCATCGCACTTTACACATCCACTTCAAAGGTTCACGCAAAGCTCGCTGAGCCTTCCGAGTCGCTGCAGTCTCGCTTCTCCTGACCGTTGTTACATCTCGTCCTGTTCGTGCATCTTGGCGAGGCTGCCACGGCCGTTGTGGTGTCCCGAGAGTTTCCCTATCTGGTTGAACTTGGTTCACTTTTCCCTCCATTACTTTTTCGACGACGAGAAATCAAGATATCTTTTTGTCTTTTCCTCGGCAAATATCTGAAACCTCGTCGGGGCCCATAGGAGAACAGCCGGACGGATAACTCTTTCATCTCAGCTTTTCACGCTCACCGTTCATATCCCTGACCTGGCGACACGCCGAACCCATTTCAACCAACGAATCGTCTGTCTGCCTACACCATCTTCAGGTCTCAGGTCTTATACATACAGCTTCCGGTCGCCGGATATCTTGATAGGAGGACCGGTCACCCTACAAGCTGAATTTCGAGCAGGGCTCGATGGTTATATATCGACCTTTCTTGTCTGAGAATGCTTGCGGCAACTTTCTGTGATGGATTACAATGAGGTATATCAGTACCCGACGTACGATTTCCAAACCAAGCAGCACATTCAGTCTTTCACGACATGCCGAGCCTTAGCATCGTGGTTCAGCCTCCCTCGCGGGTCCAGGTAGCAGCCTCGATATACCCGCCGTTGATTGCCCACTTGACTTCAGCCAGCTCGAATTCCGGCTTCTACTTCTTCGCCATGGCTGTTCTCCTGGGACTTGACGGAAACATCGTGGATGGAGGTCTCAGTGGAAGTACTGTCTTGTCGGGTAGTGGAGGAGCCGGAGGGAGCGGATCATCGAGAACCTCGGTCTACTACCCCTTCATCAACCTCTACATTCTGCTTGAAGGGACATTCAGAATCAGGGTGGATACCTACAAGGTTTTCTATGAGGACCCGGATGCAGCTGTGCTCGACAACCAGGTCGAAAGTGGACGGATCACTGTAGTGAGTGAGGAGGTGGAACGCAAGCGGCCGTGTAAGTCGAAACCTATGTGCATGCTGGGAGACGGTTATTGACTACTACCGACGGCAGCCTCGACCGAGAGAGCCTTGATACGAAGTCTCCAGAACGCCGGAGCTACGATCCCTGACTTCGCAAGTTGATGCATCATGGAAGCAAGTATGGAGTAGGGGGTAGGGCGAGAAGGCCATGAAACACTTGGGCACTGCCTCATGACGAGAACAGGCCACAAGAAAGAAACACGATATCAAAAAGGCCCACAGCAAGAGGTTTTAGGGACTGCTCGCATTCTTGTTCCCAGCAATTGTCTAAGGAACTCAACTTTAGCTCTCAGGCTAAACCAGGGATTTGGTATTATAGCAGGGGATAAAGTAGAGCCGGGACTTATACTCAATTGTAGTTCAGGAAAATCTACAAAACCGGTCGGTCTCTAGATATTATTTGAGACTGATTACATTGGTCTTTCCTATGTCTATTCGTTCGTTTGAGTCGTAAAAATCATACAAAAAGCTCCTCTTGATCAGCAGGCTGTACGGCCTCCCACAGCCGCTGGATGGCACGTCGAATTCGGCTCGAGAAGATAAAATGGCAGATAATCGTGCATGATCGGGCGTCACTACCGACGGCTATTCGACCAAAATCATCTGCCGATGTGACTGTGAACCACCCATCGACAGGGGGGGTCCGATATCACGCGCGTTAACGCTGACCAGGGACTGCACCAGCCAGGACCCTTATGACGCCATTTAGAGAGGCTAAGAAGCCTTAACTTAATCTCATATGTGGATCATGATAGGACGACACAGGGCGAGATCTCTAGAGGGGGGTGATGGAGCAAGATGAGCAGCATCAGACTGGCCAAACCAGGCGCCTGGATTTGGCCGCGGAAATCCAAAGCGAGTGGCTTGGCGGCTCTTTATCCCCTAAAAAGATCTAACATGGACTAAGGTGTACATACTGTAACTAACCTAGCTTGTTGTTGGTGCTGTAACTTAAGTTACATACATGGTGCCTGTGTACGATCGCCGAGAAAAGAAAGCCAGTTCCGTATTACGAGTTTCCCAACACCGTAAGTCGTAAACCAGGCTTGATCGACGTATCCGAAGCGTGTGAATCTAAGACAGTGACTCACTGGGCTAACTAGCGAGTGGAAGCGGCTTAGTCTCCCGACTGCAACATCGGGGCCACACAACAGCCCGACAGTCCGACAGGGCTCTTCTGAGTGCCCTCAAGGTCTCAAAGGCAGGCCTCAGAAAGTCCAGGACGTTACACCAAATCCAGCCTGACAAGGCGACAGTCTCTCAGACACACTCAAGTACAGACCGTAACACGCAGGATCATCGTCATGCCTGTTAACCTCGGCTGCTCTTCTTATCAGAGGAACGGCTATGCTGGCGTGCGCCATCTTGACTAAACCCTTGGCACTGCTATGTATCTACTTTTATTCATCACTCTGTTCAGCAAGACGCACCATTCCTCGCCGGAGAGCTCGAGACTCCAGGTTGCCCGGCCTATAAAGGTTGACGGAGGTTACTCCGTGCAGGTCAGCCAATTACGACTCTGTATATTATTTCCGGAAGCAGGGCCTCGAAAAGGTTGCATAACTTACACCGGCTACACTGCCCTCAAGGAAGAGAGACTCATATTTACAGTAGCATCTCTTGGAGAAGAAGTATTGAACTTTTATTGTTATTGCTCTCTGGTTATGTTAGCAACGTATCCACACCCTGTTCATTTTATGTGATTATTGCGTTAATATCCCGGGCAACGCTGGTATTGGGAAGAGTACTGTAGTTATACGACTGTGCCCTTTGGGACATGTTTGCGGCTGCTGATAACCGATCACCATTCCTGGGAGCGGAAAGCTTGCGCTGCTGGCCTTGCTCGGTTATCTGTTTGGCCTGCGTAGCGAGATCTTGGAGTGGAATCTGGGGGACGATCGTGGGATGGGTGGAGATAACTCAAAGGGTGGAGGCCGCCAAGGAGCCAAAGATTTGGGGGTAAAGAGGGAGGGAGCTGTATGTCTTGCTTGGTGGTCAACCTCGAAATCTAACCGTGAAACAAGAGGCCAAGACTTGGTTGCATTGGGCTGGGTGACACAGAGACGGTTGAGTGGGCGACTCGTATTGCATCGATCACTGGAAACCTGCGAGAGCCCCGAGATCTGGAACAACTGGCGGTGAAGTCTTAATGTGTTTAGCACATACATGAGCGTGGTCTTGGTTCAATCTCCGAATTGTCCGAAACCAAGTCGTTTATTGTTTGCTTCTGCGGCGTTTGCTCAGTTTGATCGCCGACATCCTACATATGCATCAATGCAAGAACGTAGTCACTTCTTTGTACAGTATGTGAACTAGCTCAAGATACAAGTTACTCTGTTAGGACGTGTCTGAAAAAGGGACTCTGCGAGCTTGACTTACACTATACTATACTGACTCTCAGTAAGGTGTGCTGACTTGTAGCCCGCTTCATGCTCTGTCATCCCTTTCCAGACCCCTTCAATTGGATGAACATCTTGCGCGGAGGGTCTTCGAGGTGGCAGAAGTGACATGTCTTGGAACTGGTCTCGATTGAATCTTAGACAGCCGTTCATTTCACCCCAAGAAGACACAGATACTAGATATCTGTAGGCTTAGCCAAGTTGACCTTTGGATCATGGATTCAAGAGCGCAAACTAGCATCGCAATTGGGGTGTCAAATGTTACACGACGAGATTCATAAATTTGCTTGCGAATTCATGTTTGCCTCGTCAACCTGCCCCACGATAACAAGCTCGGCACTGGAAGCATCAATCTTGAAGGGAGGCGAAGCTGTGGTATTTGATTTGCTCCAGCGAGGGCTTGCCCTAGCAAAGCGCTATTGGGTGCTTCATGACTTGGCACTCTAAAGCGGACTGACTTCAGGCTCTTGCTGGATCAATTCACAACTAAGCTGACACGTCGTAGGGTATCATATAGCATCTCTCACGAGATTATCGCGATATCACGTGGCTCTCATCTAAGAGGACTTGCTAAAGCGGAGGGTACTCCGGGAATAACAGATAGGGCTGAGGTAGGTACCTTTCAGTGCGGTTGATAGCGGGAGCATCAGACCTTGCTGTTAACGATAAGGTACCCCACAATGGACAAAATTTCTCCAACGATCCCCTCACTAACGTTACAACCTTGAACGCGTTTGAAGGCCTCGATCATCACGTCAATCCTCGTCCGAATCGACTCATTTAACATCCACGTTACTATATCAGAGGCACCGAGAATCTCGTACCAAAATACAAGCTCAAAGAACGTCCAGAATGGTCTACTATTTCACCTCCAATACTGTCGACCCGCCGGGCTTCATCTACGTCGGCAAGGACAAGTTTGAGAGTATGCCTGCCCTCCAAGCCCGCACTCTACACTGTCTTACCGGCTGAAACACGCTAGATGAGGACCTGATCAAGTTTGGATGGGAAGAGGATATCTGGTAACAAGCCTGCGTCTCCCCTGATGAGTCAAGGGCCTGCTCGAGCTAACTGATGGGGCAGGGTGAGGCAGCATGGTCTAGCGATATCGGATGGGAAAGGGCTGACGCTTCTTAGTTTCACGCCGACAAGTTGTCCAGTGCGCATATCTACCTGCGGATGAGAGAGGGCGAATCATGGGACTCGCTACCAGAGGATCTGGTCATGGACCTCGCCCAGTTGACCAAGGCGAACTCGATCGAGGGTACTGTAGCCTTTTCCGCCGAGATGCCTGCTTAAATGCCACGTCTGACAAAGTGTACCGACAGGCAACAAGAAGGACAACGTCACCATCATCTACACTCCTTGGTCCAACCTTAAGAAAGACGGAAGCATGGAAGTCGGCCAGGTCAGCTTCAAGGACCCCCGCAAGGTGCGTGTTCCCCCCCAGTTCTCCTAGTTCTTCCCATATGCTCAACCCGGCCGCAGGTGAAGCGGGTGCTCGTACCCCAGCGCGAGAACCCCATCGTCAACCGTCTCAACAAGACAAAGGTGGAGAAGAAGCCCGACTTCAAGCAGGAAAAGGAGGATCGTCTCAAAGAGCTGCGCCAGCGAGATCAGGCGGCCATGCAGCAACGGGTAAGCGGCCCCGATTCCTGAGGAGACAAGCTGCTGACATGATGCTGCACATAGCGAAAGGACGAGGCGCGCCAGGCTCAGGAGTGGAAGGAGAAGAAGTGGCAGAAGGATCACGCTTATGATGACCTCTTCACCGATGAGAACATGGCCTCCTCGAGCAACCAGGAACGCGACGAGAACTGGGAAGACGACTTTATGTAACTGCTGCAGCAGGAAGACGAGATGAATAGGGGGCTTTTGTCATGTTGAATCTCAACTTCTCAGATCAGCTAAAACTTATTTTTAGGAACTATGCTGAAACACATTCTACCATGTATGTCTATATTTATGTCGTGTTCTGCCTTGCTATCTAGAGATCCGGCTTACGCCCATGAAAAAAACTTATGCCATCGCAGATTTAGTCCATTAGATGCAATTGCTTAATATTAACCCCTATTCACTCGTAGCTGATGGAGAATGTCGGCGACTCGGCCACATCCCAATCACTCGTCTCCTTCTCATCTCCGAATATCCTCAGCGCCCTGTATCGAATCATGTATGTCCCCTCGGGCGCGAAGCTGCCATCCGAAAGCTCGCCCGTCCACGCAAACGAGTTGGAGCCCATGGAGTTCCACAGCAGGGGAAAGTCCACGGGCTCGCCGATGCTCTTTGCTTTCGAAGACGACGTCTCGTCGGGTTCCACGGGGATGATATCGGCGTGGAGCTTGGCTGAGCCTAGGGCAAAGAACCATACGGGTGCGGGAAGCTCATCGGTCAGGTTGCTAGCCGTGCCTGGTTTTGGGAGAGTCCATGTCGAGTTTGCCTTTACAGGAGCCAGGTTCTCGTCGGTGGACTTTGTAATCCATACGTCTTGTGCACCGAGCACCTTGGAATCGTGGAGAGATCCGGCGAGGCCTTGGTAGGGGAGAGATAGAGAAGAGCCGTCGGTGCCGTTGATGGCGATATAACCGGACCACACAGGTAGACGCTTAGTGTCAAGACCCCGAGGCGCAGTGGGAAGCACCTCGACTACGACGCTATCCCCAGGGCCGACAGAGACCTTGGACTCGCTGAACTTAACACTGGCCTGCTCGGTAGCGAAGTCGTTAGGAAAGCTGTCTGGGTAGATGGTGTTGTTGACGAGCGTGTACATGGTGACGGCGGGGACATGCGAGATGCGGAATTCAACCTCTTCGCTGCCCAAGTTCTTGAGCGTGAAGTTGAGTGATTCGACAAAGTGATCTGTGTCGTTGAAGGAAAGGCTCGAGGGACTCAGCAGGACCTTTGCGTAAGCGGCATCATGAGCCTGCACGATACCGCCGCCCTGCTGAGGCACAGGAGCCAGGAAATCGTAAAATTCTTTTCCATCATTGAAAAGCTGCGGGTTCGAACTGGCAGACAAGAGGTTCTCGATCAAGATGGGATTGAGCGTGCCCCGGACCTCGGACACGAGCGCGACGATACCGGCCATGAGAGGAGTTGCCATGGATGTACCTGAAAGCACGGCAAAGCTGCCCTTTTCTCTGGGATAGGTAGAGAGGATATGGCCACCTGGAGCGCCAAACTGGGGCTTGATATCCATCTCCCACGTAGGACCCCACGAAGTGAAGACGCTGACGGCACCGCCAGTAGCGTTATTCACTGTCTGCTCGAGAATGACATTGCCATCGCTGCCATCCGACATGTCCAGGACGACCTTGTTGCCCTTCTTGAGATGCTGGATCCATTCCTCGCCCTGTCTGGGCTGAACCATACCAACAGCCTTGATTCGATCTACCATAGACATGTCAAAGGGAGCCAGATCTGGCTTATCGCTGTAGACCATGATGTACTGCGCACCAGCCTCGGCAGCATTCGCAGCTTTGATATCAAAGGTACACGATCCCCGTCGGATGAGGACGATGTACTTGCTCAGGTCGGGCGTGTTCTTGGGGAACGGCTTGCAGCCATCATCCGCGACCTTGGTGTTGTAGTTGAGCGCCCACAGAGGAAGCTTGACTCCCTTCCAGGCATCGGGCACTCCAGCCAGAGACCCGAACTCGTGCTTGAGGCCGCCGTTGACGCTGTAGTGCGAGACGTTGAGGAGTGAGAGCGACCTGGTGTTGTCGAACGACGACACAGACGTTACTTGCTTGCCGCTGCCCGCCGAGCTGGCGTAGAACATGCCCACCTCTCCTGAATTCCCGGCCGCTAGAATGCACGGAACGCCCTGCTCGACGATCCGAGAGACGGCAACAGCCCATGGTTCCTCGGACCAGCCGGCAGGACTACCAATGGACGCCGAGATGATGTCTGCGCCGTCCTCGTACGCTTGGTGGAAAGCAGCCATCAGGACGTCACTCCCAGAGTCACCCTCGCAGCCAAACGCCCTGTACGAGCCGATCTTCACGCCCGGTGCCGCACCGGTGAAGCCCATCGAGTTCTTCTGCGCCGCGAGGATACCGGCAACGTGGGTGCCGTGACCCTGGCAGTCCATGGGGTCGTCGTCGGGCTTGGCCAGGTTGACGCCCGTGTAGCTATCGCCCACAAGATCGGTTCCAAACGAGACGAGACAGTCGGGGCCGAAGCAACCGCCCAGAGCAGGGTGCTTATAGTCGATCTTGTCATCTGTCAGCCAAACACGGGCTCACGAGCCGTTGGGACGCAACTTACACCGCTATCAACAAGGGCAACCTTGAGGCCCTTGCCCGTCGCTCCCTCTGCACGGAGCTTATCGACCTGTGTCATGACATGAGGCGAGAATGTGTCTTTGGCCTTCTCATCCGTGTCTCTCTTCTCGACGACCGCGTACTCCATCCCCGGCGTGCCAGTCCATTCAATCTTTGGCGTTGGTAGGCTAAAGGTCCTGACCGGCCACTTTTGCTTGATGCCCGGCAGGTCGGCCATCCTGGCAGCCAAGTCCTCTGCATTCTCGACGTCGTTGAACTGTATGGAGGCGCCTTTGAACAGCTTGTAGTTGTACTGCATGCGGGTTGTTCCTTGTGCCGAGGCCGCCTTGAAGAAGTCGGCGCAGTCCTTGAGACGGATTAGTTGAGATCCATTGCAGACGAACTAGTTGGATCAGTGGTAAACGCACATGATCGTCCTCGAATTCGAAGACGTACGCGCCCGGCAATCGACCATGATGCTTCTTCTTGCCGATACTCTCCACGTCCACAGCACAAGCCGCCGCGGCGAGGAGCGACGCGAGCAGGCTGAAGCGCACCATATTGGGAAGAACCAGGGAATTAAGCTAGAACCCGTCTCTCCTCCTGGCAGTATGTGCAAGCTTGGGAAGAGATGGGGAAGACGGGAGTAGAAGCAGACAGACCTGCAGTTCACCACAGGTACTGGAGCGCAGATTATATACGATCATGGTCACGGACCTATTGATTACATCTTCGTCGCTGTCGACAACCGATTGACTGGGGACTACGGAGTAGGGGCTCCATCAAAGCGTGGACTGCTGCGGGCCTGATGCAGCCAAAGATTGCAAGGATATCCAGCTATGGGATACAGTAACGTATAAATAACTACGCTTCTTTGCCTGGAAGCAAATAAAGCACGTCTGTAAGGACAGTCGGTGAATAATCTAAGTCTTGCATGAGTTTATATGAAGCAGGACTACAACATGAGCCATCACACACCTACGTATGGATCTGTCGGATGTTTCAATTATAGCTGTTTCTGCTAAGACCAAGCAAGACAAGGCGTCAAACAACAACTCTAGGTACGGATACCACCAGACGTAGCAGTAGGATCTTCAGTTCTGCCTTATTCAAACTGCGCATCCCAATCTTCGGCCGTGTTTCTGCCCCGCGAGACCCATGACTCGGTTTTCATAATGTGCCTGGATTGGATCCATCATAACAGGGGTCGTCGGATCAGAATAAACCACTTATGCACGTCGCCTGCACAAACTCCCGTGTTCCCACAAGCTGATGCTCGTATCGACAACGCCAGTCCGTAGCGTTTTATCCCTTGGAAAAGAAAGGAGAATGGACGCCGGATATTGTGAGCTAACCTCTTGAAACCGTTGGTTTTGCTGCAAACTAACTAAATACAAAACACATCTTTCTCGTGTATGCAAATGGCCGCTGTGAACAACAAGGTCCAACCAATCCTTTGCTTGTGGAACAGCGAGCATTACGTGTGTGTCTTGTGTCGTGTCAATACGTGACCGACTCATCCAACAAAGTATCAACAAGAATCAAGTGAGTGCGTCATTAAGGCTCCAGCTCATTCTCAACCTCTCGTAGCCCAAGCAAGGGAGAGTGAGGTTCAAGCGAGACGGCATATTATCTGCTACTGCTCCATTAAAAAAAGAACGAGATCCCTTTGTTCTCCTCCAAAATGTCTTCTCGGTTGCTTCCGTCGTGCGCCGAGACTCATCGGCCGACCCTCCGGATCGCCTCCGGGGGACTCTGTCATGCCCCACCTGTGATTGGTCAACATTCTCCAGAGTCCCGGGGCATGGGAGTAGAAACATTTGATATAGCAACATGGCCAGAAGCCGTCTCTAACGATCTCTTTCATTCTATATGGACAATATCAATACCGAGTATTTGAGACACGTACCAATCAGCAACAACACAAAGACTCCTTGACCACAAATTCGTCCTTCAGGCTGGCATCGTCGAACATCCTACCAGTCTTGATATTCCCTAGGCAATATGGCTCCAGAACCAACTCCTCCGCCCCCCTCCAAAGAAGAGCCCAACAACACTGCCATTCACGACATCGAGAACAACCCAATACCCGCCGATCCATCGCCACAGAAAGAGAACGTCTCCGCCTTCAAGTCCCTCGGCCTGCTCGACCGCTTCCTCGCAGTATGGATCCTCCTCGCCATGGCCGTCGGCATCATCCTGGGCAACTTCGTCCCCTCGACGGGGCCGGCGCTTGAGAAGGGCAAGTTTGTCGGCGTTTCGGTGCCCATTGGTAAGATGCCCCCAGAATGTCACATAAGTCGGTGCTGATAGTGGGTGGGAAGCCGTTGGGCTGCTCGTCATGATGTATCCGATCCTGTGCAAGGTTCGCTACGAGTGTCTCCATGAGATCTTCTCGCAGCGAGATATCTGGAAGCAGATTCTTTTCAGCATCTTGATCAACTGGATCGTTGCACCGTTCCTCATGGTACATCTCTCTCGTCGTAACGTTACGCGCTGAACCTGTGCTAACGCTGACAAGCTCGGCCTGGCATGGGCGTTCCTCCCAGACAAGCCCGAGCTTCGCATCGGACTCATCCTCGTGGGCCTAGCGAGATGCATCGCCATGGTCAGTCTCCGCACCTAGAACCGCCCCCAGAGAGAGTAGATTCTGACAGCTCAGGTACTGATATGGAACGGTCTCGCGGGGGGCGACAGCGAGTACTGCGCCATCCTCGTTGCCATCAACTCCATCCTACAAATGGCTCTGTATGCGCCACTCTCCGTGTTCTTCATACGCATCATCAGCGGAGAAGAGGGCGCGCTGGATGTGTCGTACTCGACCGTCGCAACAAGCGTAGCCGTCTTTCTAGGCATTCCGCTCGGCGCCGCCATAGTCACCCGCTTCTCGCTGCGAACGCTGGTGGGCGCGCCCTGGTACGAGCGCGTCTTTCTCCGTTTCATCTCACCGTGGTCTCTCATCGGCCTGCTCTATACGATCCTCATCCTGTTCGCGTCGCAGGGACATCAGGTCGTCCACCAGATCGTCTCGGTTGTCCGTGTAGCGGCGCCTCTGATCGTCTACTTCATTGTCATCTTCTTCGCGACGCTGCTAGTAGCGCGGCGTGCCGGGTTCGGATACCCGCTCTCGACGACGCAGAGCTTCACGGCGGCGAGCAACAACTTTGAGCTCGCCATCGCCGTGGCCATTACCACATTTGGGCCGAGTAGTGATCAGGCGCTTGCGGCGACCGTGGGGCCGTTGATTGAAGTTCCCGTTCTACTGGCGTTGGTGTATCTTCTTCGGCGGGTTTCTAGCAGATGGGCCTGGGATCTTGAGAGATAAAGCCAAAGGGCTCCATGTAACGCAAGCTCGTAGGCATGAGGACGCCGTAGTAAGCCTGCTTCATGGGCAACGTAAGGCTTGAGCCAGGGAAGAAAGTAAGGTTCAGTTCGTCCGGGGCTTTCAGATGTGCATCACGCCATCCAAGTTAGTTAACTAGTCCATCATCTCAAGCAAGTCTGTATTGCGGACCATACAGTCGTTGTTAGTTGAACAGCCGAGAGCGGCCTGAGCTTGAAGTATGTCCGGGTGACCTCGAATCTGCGCCAGAATGCTCGCAGCCTCCATGCAGTGTATCTTGTCCAGCGGCCGTGGTCTGCGAGGCTCTCTCGACTGTGGCCGCTGACAGCCACCCGGTGGTGTACTCGACACTGCGTCTGAAGTGTATATAGCATCTACCGCCAAGTTTTCCTCGCTGGACTCTGGAAAGTGTCTCGTCTTGGGCGCCTGTTGCGAACATGTACCAAGTGAGATATCTCGATAATTCTTTGGTTGTAAGCCAGCCGCCGGCGACGGAGTCGATACAGGCGTGGGCGAAACAGTCGCAGCAGAAGACACAGGCGTGTAGGACGAGGCTCCTGTCCTCGCAGCCGTCTTCTCCTCTGTTCTCGCAGCCTCAACATGCGCCTCAATCTCTTCAGCCGCGACGCCCTTGGCAGCAAGCAGCCCCCTCAGAGCGGCATTCTCACCCGCAACAGCCCTTGCTACGCGCTGCATCTCCAGCGTGGCCTGTCCGTCTCGCCGCTCATACTCACGCACGCGACGCTGTAGGTCTTCAACGAGCTCACGCTGGCGGGCGCGAGAGCGGCGCTGGTTCTCACGGTTGAGAGCGAGTGATTCGGGTGTTCGGTTCTGGGGCCGGGTTAGTGAGAATAGATGAATGAAGGAACCAGAGGGAGGATCTAGTTAGTACCTTGCGCGGCATGAATTAGGAAGGCTACAGGGGAATTATTAAAGCAGATATATAATGTATTCAAGGATAAACAAGCAGTCAGGCAGATTCAGGCTTTCATGAATAGTTATAGTTATGTAGTCTAAGAAAGATTCTAGTCTAACGTAGTTTTGCAAGGTTCCATCAAATTTTAGTTCCACCTTCAGGCTAACAAAGTGAACCCTGAATCCCACTACGGGGTACTCCGTAGTTATATCTTATGGAAACCTCCCAGCTTAGAATCTTTATGACAACCTTGCCGATGGAAGATACATGATATCTCAGCTTCAAAAATCAGTTACCCCCAGACCCTCCCACCTTCGAACCCCCAACTCCACGTCCCAAAGCTAGTCCCATCAGACTAAGGAGATTTGGATCCTCCCTAATGGACCCTCCCCCCTCGAAGCGTATGGCTGATGCGCGAGGTGAGCTACCTCATCTACCGCGCTCCCGGATAATTAATAGACATATTGTCCTATCTGTACAGTCATAACCTCCCATGGGAAAGCGAAGCTTTAAGGGGTAGTGACTACAGAACACATCGAAATCTAACGCAACGCAGTGGTTGAAAGATGGCTTGCCGTACGAGAGGACAAAGAAGACAGTCACTTACACACGACTCGGTCAGGCCCAACCAGATAGAAACCTGCGCCAGTGATAATTTATTGATCCGCCGCTCCTTTTCCCACATCTGTCATCTCCCCGTCGTTCACATATCGCGTGCTCGTGAGTCTACTGAAGTATCGCGATCTATTGTGGTCAATAAGCATTTCACGCTGGTTGACGAATGAAGCGGCGTTAAAATGCCTTTACTCAGCGCGATACCCCAACCATAAGAGATTAGACTAGATTAACCATGATATATCTTGTTGTTAGGAACAGATATAAAGATTACAGTACCTCAAGAGATCGATTAGTCCTCGTGCAGCCGTAAATGTCTATGAGAAGACCGTGTAATTATTTCCGAGTATTGAATCAAATACAGCATGGATTGTTTCTCAAGGATTACAAACCCCTCCACTTTTCCAGCAAGTTACCCGATTAGGTAATCTCTCGGCTTCTTCGCCGTCAACTCCACAATCATTTTCACCCATGACCAAATCGTCACCACGTCTCTTCCCACAGCCAATTGATCCTCCCTACGATATATCATCTCTATAAATACGATCCCATCCCTGAAGATCCCTCTACAAACCCAGCCGTCATGATCTGCAACGCCTGTCGTCGCGCCGCGATGCGCACCCGCATCCCCCTCCGCTCCCTCATCCGCGCTCCCACAACAGCGACAACGCCCAGAATCTCCCTGCGCCAACCTCGCCTCCTCTCTACA